>JARKHS020025670.1:0-97252 GCA_030143305.2 Amblyomma americanum | reverse complement strand
TGTCATTCTTTACGCTGATGAAACGAACTGCGCTCCGGGCCGCAAGTTCGATGTTTGCAACGAGTGACAGTACATGTATGGCAGCTGCAGCGAGGCAAAATGAGCTGTTCCACGCGATGTCGTGATGTGGCTGTTTGCGAAATGCGGGATTTCACTGCACGACGATGTTAGAACGATGAGCTGTGGGACCGCAGCAGCGATCACGACGGCAGCGCTAGTGAGGACGATGGCGTAAGTGTGCACGAGTGTTCCAGTGACTAATACATTTTCGTTTTGGAATGTGCCCACGGGCGCTCCTGCGCACGGCAGCCGATAGCGGCTAGCGATAAGCAGAGGCCCCAGGATAATGCTATCGCGTTCTCTTATTTAAAGGCCAAGCGTAAACCTCCCCAAGTTTTTTTTTTTTCAGAAATGTGATGTGGGGTCGTCGACTTACATTCAAATCGACTTACAATCGTGTAAATACGGTAGCTTATTATTGGAACTTTTGAATGAGAATAGACACTAGACTTTTGCGTATAAAACTTTTTGAAAATTTTTGGTTAAATATGCTGAAAATGCAGAAAATGAATAAAGTCAGTGACGAATTTTGTAGACTCTCAAGGAACCGCAAAGATGTCTGAAAAATCGGGCCGTTTTAAAAATTAGATTTTACCGAAAAATCGCTCTACTTCAACTTTAATAGCCAATATGGTGGAGGAAAGGGTCAGGTGTTCTATGGCTGTACTGGTGTCGGCACATCAGAGATGAGTGCACAGGTTGGCGCCAAATCCAAACGTGAAAGCAAACCCACCTCTGCAGAGAGTGCGCTACGCCTGTCGTACAGGTGGCCCGAAATGAAAGGGGAAGATGGCGATAAGACTCCCTTTTAGACGAACTTGAAGGGACCAGAAAGTTTGTTCGTCTTAATAGAAGTGCCCCCAAAAAGATATTATGCATGTTAAAATATGTGTTACATGAAAACAATGAATCAAATGACCTTGTAGTGAGAAGATAATCGCAAATGGAACATAACGGCACTATGCAAGAAGTGAGGCCGCCGCGCTGGCTCACTGGTTATGGCGCTCGGCTGCTGACCCGCAAGACGCTTGTTCGATCCCAGCCGCGGCAGTCGAATTTCTATGGAGGCGAAATTCTAGAGACCTGTGTGCTGTGCGATGTCGGTGCATGTTAAAGAACCCCAGGTGGTTGAAATTTCTGGAGACCTTCACTACGGCGTCCCTCATAGCCTGAATCGCTTTGGGCTGTTAAACACCCATAAAACAAAGATATGCAAGAAGTCCGAAATATCACGCAAGTCCGAATTATTGGAGTCTGAAAAATCTGTCACCAACTGTACTTCACTCAGGTTCAAAACAAAACAAAGTGCACTATTTAGCAAAGTTTGCATGCTTGAGAGCATACTTGGCTACTTTTATCTTCATCCCAGATGTATAACTCACATAGTGGGCCATAATGCTGCATAAAAGGAAGACAACTACAGGTCACTCCAGCACAACCCAGAGGATTCAGCGGGAAACCCAACTGCAACAAATTGCTGTTATCGTTAATGTTGTCACGTGGCAGTTGCAATGAGGATGAACGGACGTGTAGAGTGATGTAGCACTAAAATGAGCCCTTTAGTTGGTTGGCTTGTGCCCAGAAAGAATTCAGCAACTTGTTAACTTGTTATACTGTAAAAGCTCGTTAGTTCTAAATTGAAGGGGTGGAAAAGATGTTCGAATTATCTGAAAGTTCGAATTTTCAATTGACCCCGAAAAAGTGTCAATAATTGCTTGTATCATGGTAAAGTTATTTCGTAAAAGACTGGGCAATGGCTGGCTGATATTAAGCTGAGAATAGCATGGCAACGACTGTTTACATCTTCATCAATGCTTTATTGCGTGCATACTGTTGGGAGCATCGAAGCTGAACTGCCCCAAAATTGTAAGGGCCTCCTGTATACTTCATGCTGCGACGCAGTGGACCTCCATCGCTGCAGTCATGCACATCATAAATGGCGCCGTTGCGTGTGAGGAGGGTTCACCGCACGAATTGCGGACGGGATGTGACGAGCGCCCAGGTTCAGCGTACTGGAAGAATGGAACCACATGGACACACAATGGTGAAAAAGAAATGGAAAAGAAAGCACCATCAACACTCCAGTCAGGGTTCGAAACTGTGCTCAGCCGGGTTTGGTTGGCTGGCTGATGCGGGCTGGCGCAAAGCTCAGAAAAGTCGTCAGACTGTTCTTGGAGACAAAGCTGTCTGTTTTCTGTCACGCTTTCTGTCCTGCGCACATAAGAGGTGTGCGAATGACTCTGCAACTTGCAAATCGGGTTTTGAGTAAGGCTATTTCAATGATCTCTTGCCACACCAGTCACGCAGCCTCGCTTTGTAAGCTCGTTCAAAATAACCAGTGCGGAATCCATAGCGTCCAAATTAGTGAGCGTCTGAAGCCATAGACTTACATGGGTGTTGGCCAGCACTGGGTTGGCATTTCAAATTATCCTGATTTACGAATTAGCGGGGGTCAAATAAACGAGCTTTTACTTAGTGTCGTGGATCAAATCACTAGTTCTCTTGTGATCCACCACATTGCGTCAGTGCAGTATGCTGGATCTATATGTGTAGTGGCAGCTGCATTTTGACAGAGGTAGGGTGTTTGTGTGGTGATATTTCAGTGGGAATACAGGAACCGCATGGCAGAAATGTACCTGAATCCCTCCACTGTGGTGTGGTGTTGCTTTGGCATGTGAAATCTGTTCATTACCAATTATACATGCTGTTCATGTAGCAGCAAATGCAGGCACGCTCGCTGAAGGCAACTCCTCTGGTGAAAGAGCATGAATCTGAATGTGGAGGGGATCTGGGACTTCTGTTTCTTGAAGGAAGTGGATGGTGTTGGAAATTGTCCTTCTATGCAGACGCAGTGTTTATGGTGAATGTTCACGCTGCATCATTTCTTTCTTTTTCCCCCAGGGTGTGTGCGCCTTGATTCAAGAGCGGCTGTCCACGGTTGGCCAGGAAGCGGTTAAGCAGCGTAGCAAAGAGGTCAGTGGCATATTGGTGGGTGGCGCACAGTGAGCATGTTGCAGGGATACTCCTCCTTGGGTGGGGATACTCTAGGAGGGATATCCCTCTCGGGTGACGATTTGTGACCCAACAAGGTAATGTAGGTGCTTTTGCTGTTGGCCTCGGCACGCTACATGGCTGCAAGAGTGAGCCATGTGGCTCTCAGGTGTATATTAAAGGGGCTCTCAATAAGATTGCACTATGCCTGGGAAGTTAAAGGACTATAGACACCAAATTGTTGCTTGCGTGTTTTCTTCTTTCAAACGATGCATGGAGCACCCTGTGGTATTCGTGTACGGCCACTAAATAATTGATAATTGAATTTCTTCTTGACGCAGTTTCGGTTTCATCGACTGAACAACGACTGTGATGTCAAGTTGATGTTTTGGTCACGTGATCCACTAGAAGAACTGTAATATATTCGCTGACAGGTCATTTTTTGTCATTCCAGGTCTTGGAAGAAGCTGGATTAAATGTCGTAGTGAATTAAAACTACTTATCAGCGATTATATTAGTTTTTTTAGTGGCTCACAGTTGTCATTTGGTCACTGAAACCGAAACAGCATAAGAGAAGAGTTCAGTTATAAATCATTTAGCGGTTGTAGGCAAATACCACCCGGTAATCCATGTTTTCTAATGTCTAACACATCGTTTGACAGAAGAAAACATGCAATAAAATTAGGTGTCTATAGTCCTTTGAAGGATGCTGCTCGATGATTATCTTCCAGCAAGTTTTTTTTTTTTAATGGCCGAATTATCTGTAGTCAAAATTCGAATTTCAGTGTTTTTGCACCTTTCCCTCTCCTCTCGTCACTCTTTGCACACTGAATGTTGGCACTCCTCCAACGGCATTAGCGAGAATTCCGTGAAGGGGAGGGAATAACTGCAAGGCTATCGAGACACTTTCAGGGAGGATGGTGAACTAACAAGGTGGTAGGGGAAAATTATTGGTTCAGTGTTGAAGTTTGTTCCAACCTCATCTCGGATTTCGTTTTTCTAGGCACTGAGGCCTCGCTGCTTCTACAATTTCATGTTAGTGCTCTTGACAAAGGAGATCTTGTGCATTAGAAAGAGCAGCCTTTCAAGCGGGGGCATGCATGCCACGCCAGCTGTGTTCTACCCACGTGCGCACTTTGGAAACTGTTCACAGCTCCAGGACTTGAAGCAGCATGCACTGTTGATTAATCATTATTTCTCGCTTTCTGGAGCACAGATGAAAACAAGTTTCCAAGTAGATTCTATGCAAGCCCAGGAATCGAAAAATAAAAAAATAAGAAACCTTGCTTGTTGGGTGAAAAGCATTCATTTTGCTTAGGTCTGTCCTCCTCATCAAGTGCTTGCAGGCACGAAATTGCTGCTCTCTTTTAAGCTCTGGAATCGAAAGATACAAGAATGAGAAACTCCACTCTTGCAGACAGTGCCGGTTTTGCACATGCCTTGCTCTCCCTGCGCGCGCATTCCGCAGCGTGTTTGTGTTTCCGGAGATGGGCTGCTCCAACTCTGCCGGCAGCGGCCAGCAGCCCTAGCACTCCACCTGGACAGAAATCCAGCACTAGTGTTGTGGAGCAAACTCCAGCTTGGGTTCCCTATTGCCCCGTTTCACCCTGCATTCGAGATGGAAGGACCATTTTAACTCATCTCTGAAAATTTCATACATAAGCTGTGTTGCTATGAACTAAAAACGTGCGTCAGCCCGTATGCATTCCTGAAGTTGGTAATCTAGGCATAGCATAGATTACACGGCTGCTTTTCTTTTACTGTCTTGTCTCTTCTGAAGAGGCGGCACAGTTGCATGGGCGTTGCTTGGTTGACCACCTGCCCAGACCATCCAGTCATGGCAGCGCGTAGTTCAAATTATCGGAGGTGGAACCAATTTGCATTTGAATCAACAGGCTATGTTTTACAGAGACTACAATGGACCATGAATGGACCAAGGTGTACAGTTCGAATTGACTAGAAATTGGGAGTTAATGAAATTTGAATTAAACAGCTTTTGCCGTATACATGGAGCTTGCATGCGATGTTTGATGTCACTGTTTTCAGCAGCCAGTGCTTCCCAGTCAAAGTGCTTGTTGTCATCGCTGCAGGCAGGCTGCATCAAGAAAATGTGGGTGCAAACTTCCATCTAGAATCCAACATTTCTGAGTGTCTCATTTGTCGACTAAGGAAAAGTAGGAAAACATTTGGCGGATAAAAAGTTGTTTACAGTCTCTAGAGGATGTCTGATCTGCTTCCAGGCCTTTGTTTTGGTTCTTCAAAGAAATAGGAATAGCCGCACAAAATGGACCAAATGTTGCTAATTGGTGACATATTGATTTCCCAAATTTTAGCGGCTATAATAAAATTTTGGTATTTGCTTTCAGATGTGGGTACATTAGTTGGCATGATGTTGAGGTTTCGATTTTTTTTTTCCCTTCATAATTAGGTTATAAAGTAAGCCCAAAGTGACTGCCAACAACCATTTGCATTGCGGTAAATTTATTTTGCGAAAAAACTAGGCAGCACACCTCTGCTTTTGAGATGAAAACTGTATGGCAAGGAGTTTTCACAGTTCTGTGAAATGGATTAGTACTGTACAATTTGTAAGCTGGACTGCTCCTGTATAAGAACAGGCACCCCTGCAGCCTCTTCACATGGGCCATCAGCACCCCATTTGTTGTCAGCTTAGGCACCAGGGGCGCACTGAACTATGTAATTCTCCATTAGCCTGCCGGCAGTAGCCACAGCTATGTCTACTATGTTGGTGTAGTCAGCGTGATGTGCAGTTTCAGGAAAGGAGTTGTTGAAACAGTAGTCCAGTCTGCTTTGACTATGCACATCACAGCTGTTGGACTGAGTGAACCTGCAGTGACAAAAACGGTTGATCACCTGCGCCAGCATGTTATCCCCCACCCACCCCCTCCCCATTCCCCCTTCAAAAGAAAAAAGAAATTTTGCACAAGTTACCAGTGGTCAGAGCGGCGTCCGACCAAAGGGCAGAGCTGATAGGAACATGCTGATAGCAACAGTGCCAAGCTGTTTCCATGTTTGTGGCACAAAGGAGGCCAGAGATAAGAATCTTTATTGGCAAGGGAATTCGTAGTAATTGCACCTTTATTTATACTGTCCCCATTATCGCTCAGCACAGACTGCATAAACGCGGTGAACAAAATTGCTAATTTCATTCGCTGGATAGATTGCTCTCGGCTGCATTCAAACAAAAAAAGAACACTGCATCAGGCGAGTCTGCCGCCCACCCGTCAGTGGCTGAGGCCAGTTTTTACAGAAATAAATGGCAAACCGAAAGACGAAGTGTTGGAAGCCTTTTTAAAAAGGAAAAAAATTAGAAGAAACAATCCTGTGCACGCGATGGCTGTCTGCTGAACACCCCTTAAACTGAAAAATGGGAACAGCCTGGCACTCTCGTTATCGACGCTTTTGTGGACCATAGTACCGTGTGCTGTCATTCTGCTGCTCCGGTAATTGTTCACTTGTGCCAATCTTTATTGCTTGTTACTGTACCCACAATTCAGCCAGCTGTATGATGCAGAGGTGTAAACACCCCTCCCCCCCACACACACACACACACGCGCATGCACAAACACAGAGAGAGGGATGTGAAAAGTGTGCATTTATTGGCACACCAAAAGAACTCGAGAACCACACAGCCTCCAGTGCGTCGGGTTAGCACTGGAGTTCAGAAAGCGAGACCGTATACAGCCAAACTGCTGTGTTTTTCAGCCCAACTACAGAAGCCCCCTCCGACTGCCGTCACACTTGTTCTGTGCACGTCAGAGCTGTGCAGGCAATGGTGGAAAAACATGGGCCTGAGGAGGCAAATTTGGAAGATTGTTCACTATGCTGGCCAGGCCTTGACAAGACTCCGCTTTGGGAGCTCATCCAGATTAACCCCAGCAGTGTCTTAACAAGTATGCATGGCCGCAGTCTCCACATGGGTGATGGCCATGACTAACCGACAGTGCACATTATTTGAAGTTTTTTTTTTTTTCGGAATGAGCCAAATGTTCTGAAACGCAAATCTAGAAAAACGCGAAAATTTGTTATCTGCACAAACCGTAGCACTATCCAAGCTGTTATACGATATGCTTTTACATGCAAGTTAGAACAACTATACAGCACAATGTGATGAAAAATTAAGCAAATAATTTAATCGATACTATCAGCATGTGCTGTTTTCGATGTGAAACTCTGAATTTGACCAAGTTTTGTTCACAAAGCTTTTTTTGACAGCTGTTTTCAAGCTTTGTTTGTGAAAATAATGATTAAGAATAATTGTACTGTGATTACAGCACAAAAACAATTAGAACGTTCATTGCATGCAATCAGGGGCACTGTTGTACTTCAGCACAAGCAACCAAATGCCAATGGCAGGCTTCTGTCACAAGTGCTGACATGGCAGCCTTGCTTTGAAGTGTTCACACTTTGGCAGCGGAAAAGCAAACTACCTAGAATGTATGAGATCTAAATTATATTCTACTTCACTGTAGCATTCTAAACTTTTGAGTAGTGCGAAATAGTAGACCCATACAGGGCAACGGCTAGCATTGTCATTTCTGTTTTACCTGTTCAGATTAACTGTAGCAGAGGCAGATCCTTGCTTCTTCGGAGGTGAGGCTAATGATCTCATCATTAATGTCGTTTCATGGATTCAAATCTTAAGCCGACCTCTTCATATCCTTCGCAGTCGATGAGAAAGTAGTGCTGGGGAATGAATAAATTAAACCACGCTCAAAACAGTCCGACTTATGAGGCTCAAGCTGATGAGGGCTCTCACGAGTGAATTTGGCCCATTTTGGTCCATACTCGCTTAGCTTTGATTTTACATAGGATTTGCACGCAGGTCTCCTGGGCACCTTTCGTTCCCACAGCTTTTGCAAAAGTAGGATCTATGGATGATCTTTCCATTGTAGCAAGAATTTACATAGTTTTGGTATCTTAATTCGGCTAATTTCGAGAAAAAAAAAAAAAGTTTTGAACTAACAGGGGTTGAATTAATGGGTCTTCCTGCATATGCCCACTTCAACCTTGATGCGCCTTGAAAAATTCCCGCCACGCACGCAGGTTTCAGCTGCGATTTGCACCCCCAGTTGTCTCCAAAATGTGCGTTATGCTGGGACATTTTTTTTTGTCCCCCTTTTCTGTGCTCTTTTGCTTGTAATCTAAGCCATCCTGTCCGCATGTCCCAGGGCAAGCCTTATCCTCTGAAGGAGAGCAGCCTGGGGTTCGACACCGGAGGTGAGCCCCCTTGTTGTGCATTGTATATGTCTCTAGTTGTTGCAGAGGTGCTCCCACCATCTGCTGTTCCATGCTTACAGCACTTGCTCAATAATTAAAACTTCAAGGGACCAGAAATATTTGCTTGAATTATCAATGTTCACCTTAACATGATCCATGACTAAATGTGATTCGTTATATCCATACAAATAGTAATTTAGAACTATTTCTCCATGCAAATGTAGCCAAATTCTTTAGCACAACATAAAATATGGGTGAAAGGCATGAATGTCTTTGCTCAACCAGTCTTAGACTGGTTGTATGGTTTAAAAAAAGTTATCAATAATCTGTTAGTTTCCCAATAGAGTAAAACCACATTAACTGGGGGCTCAAGGGGCCAAATTGTTCAACCTCGGCTGCTGCTTTTTCGCTCAGCGGGAGCAGTGGAACAAGCCAAAAAGTTTGAATTAAGAGAATCCGTGATGCGAATTACATTACATTACATTGTTACTGTAGTCCAACACGTCTTAGTGTCAATTTCAACCTCGGCTGCTGCTTTTTCGCTCAGCGGGAGCAGTGGAACAAGCCAAAAAGTTTGAATTAAGAGAATCCGTGATACGAATTACATGGCAGTATGGCCACGCAAAATATAATTACCTATGATTGCACCTCCAGTAGCAGGTTTCAAAATTCTGTTCGTAGCATGTGTTGTTACAACGTACCCAGTTTTCTGTGCTCGCTATTGGCAGGGTTTGGGCAACAAGGCACCTACAACCAGCTAGCTGAGGTCTAGAAAATTTGCATTTTTCCCCACGCTGTGGCATACACCTTTTCAGGCTTGTCTTTATGGGCGCAGCACTATTTCCACCGACCATTTCACTTGGCGCATTTCACAGCGGCAGCCAAAAACCCATATGCACCCATTGAGTTTGTAAACGCTGGATTGTTCTGTGCAGAGAACACCGCAGCAGGTTTATTACATTGACTGCAATGCAATCAGTGCATTGAACAGTTTAGCTTCTTGACACAATTCTGTCACCATCAACTTGCCCGGAAAGTTTGTTCTATTCTGTCCATGCTATAAGTTGGCACAGTGAAACAGAGCAATAGGCGAGAAGAAACGTGTCCACTTAATGGCAGTGAAGCAGCTCCCAATCGCCAACCGTGGTGGGTTTGGGATTTGGGTTGCTCATCCCAAGGTCTTGGGTTGTTCAATTCCAGCCATGGCAGCCATGTTTCGATGGACACGAAATGCAAAGAAGGGAACTCCAGGCAGTCTAAATTAATCCAGAGCCGACCACTATAGCATCCCTAAGCGCATGTGCCACTTTGGGACGTTGAACACCACAATGTACAATTATTATTTTCTCCCTTATTCTGCGTTATCCATGACAAAGCATTGTTACTGTAGTCCAACACGTCTTAGTGTCAATTTCGCAGAATATGAGCACTATATGAAATAAATTTGTAGCTCTTTCAATCATAAGTTGCAAGCATATTTGGGTTTCGAGTGCTTGAGTGTTTTTAACACGGCCCCAATTTCTCTCAGAATTTGATGTAGAGTAGAAACTCATTAAATTGAACTTCATGACCTCGAAAAAGCTGTCAGGAACTGCTTCTATCACGATAAATTTATCTCGTGAAAGACTTGACAATAGATGTTTGGTTTTGAGATAAGAATGGTGCAGTGGGGACAATTTTCAAGTTTCCATCTATATTCTATTGGGTCCGTACTGTCAGGAGAGGCCATCACGCTGACTCAGTGGTTATGGCGCTCGGCTGCTGACCCGAAAGACGCGTGTTCGATCCCGGCCGCTGCAGTCAAATTTCGATGGAGGCGAAATTCTCTAGTAGAGGCTCGTGTACTGTGCAATGTCAGTGCACGTTAAAGAACACCAGGTGTTCGAAATTTCCGGAGCCCTTCACTACGGCATTCCTCCTAGCCAGTCACTTTGGGGCGTTAAACCCCCATAAACCATAAGTCAAACTGTCAGGCGCATCGAAGCAGAACTGCTCCGAAATTGCAAGGGTCTCCCTGGCATTTCACGGTGTGACACTTTGGACACCACCACTACTGCATGAACTGCAAACAGCGCGTGACGAGTGCACAGTTTCACTGGCGCACTAGAAGAATGGAACCACACGGACGGAAGCGAAGGAAACGCTCAGCAGTGGCCAAGGGGAGAGGGGGACGAAAATGCTAGCAACGAGTCATTCAGCGCCTGACATTGGTTGGCTTGCCAATTCAAGCTGCCCTTGCTACAGGCTGGCATGAAGCTCAGAAAAGTGAAACCGAAACTAAGCAGTCAGACCGTCCGTTCGTCACGTCTGCTGTTGCACACCTTTGTCAGAGATACGCGGGCCACAAGCAACTCTGCAGCATGGAATTCAGGGTTCAGTGAGGCTATTTCGACGATCTCTTGCAGTGCAGGTCCTACCTTGATGCTGCCTCTCTTGGGGAGCCCATTCGAATTAACCAGCGAAAGACCCGTAGCGTCTGAATTAGCGAGCATCCTACGCCATAGACTTGCATGGGTGTTGGCTGGGACCGAGCCAGTAGATATGTTTATCTGGATTGCCGGATTAACGGGAGTCAAATTAACAAGCTTTTACAGAGACATTTATTTTTAAGACATACGTGATACAGTGTGAAGTCCACTCTGCCGTTGTGTTGTAGCCTTGACTTCTCACCGTTAAATCTCAGCTACATGTAGTCAGTTGTGTGCAAATTCGGAAAGAGGTAGGAAGCTGGAGTTAGTACTCTTGCTGCTGTCTTTTAATGCTTGCTACCTTGTCGGAAACAGAGTTTTGATTTATCCTTAGTGTCCGACATTCGAGAGCCTGGCCATTGTGGACGTGATGACGCTATTGCCAGTTCCTTCAAAATTGTTGTGCAGTATTGACTGCGTTGCAGGAAATGCTTCCGGTAAAATGGTGCAAAATTTGCAAGCTGATTCTCACATGTGCTGTTTTTGATTTTTGTTTGCCCCTTGCTCTGTGGTGGGCACTGAGGTTTAATAAATGCATGAGTAAATATCATCCTGCAAAGCTAGCTCATTTGCCACCTTCCCCCTTGTGTGTGCTGCATTGCTGCAGATGTGGTGCTGAACCAGGCAGCCAAGGTGCTTCGGCTGCTGTACGTGCAAGACCTACGCGACCTGCAGACACGCATCAATGAGGCCATCGTGGCCGTGCAGGCCATCACCGCCAATCCCAAGACTGACACCCGACTGGGAAAAGTGGGACGCTAGCCCCCACTCTCCCCTTTGCTCTTCTTCCACTGCAGCCTCCATCGCCTTCAGAGGACGGGGTGCTTTGTCCACAGTGGGCACGTGCGCACTCATGCATTTATATATGCCAGCTTTCTCTGCCTCCTCACATGGCTTTGTGTGCATAAAGTTGCCTTGCGACTTTGTAAGCTGTGCTTTGTCGTCATTCATTTGCCCTGCCACCACCAAGGGGCAGGAATGACAGAGCAGCAACCCACCAATGGTGTACGAGTCACTTCACAGACGCACATATGCACAGAATTAGAAGAATCAGTTCATGTATGCGCAATACATTGCAGTCACTGTGCGCCATATCTGTATGGAATGTCAGCCCCCACCATTTAAAATGCACAGCACACAGACTTTGGGTGGTGGTGGGGAGGGTAGGTGGATCGAGGGTGGGCATCCCCCTAGCTATGGGGACTACAGTAGTACAGTCTTAACAGTAAATGTCTTTCTGACCCCCACTCCACCACCAATTCATAGCATGCCACACAACAATGGAGTGCAGCAAACAAGCATGCCATACAAGTAGGACTCTGTGAGGAGATGGAAAAGTGGTGCTCACAGCAGTGTAGCAGTGGCAAGACTATGCAGGTGCCCTGAGCTTCCTCAAAAGAAGCACACAACATTGCAACCAGAATGAAAGTATTTATTGCAAGCTTGCAATGCAGCATAACTATGAATGCATAGTGAAAGAAAAAGAAAAGAAAAAAGTAGCCATTTCCACGCATAACAAGAGCTCGAGCAACATATACACACACTGATGTCACAGAATACGAAAGGCGATATAAAGAAAGCAAACTGATTTGCCATTCCACATTGCCACTCACTGATACAGTGAAAGCTGTAAGCACACACAACAAAATTTTTTAGGAAACTGTGGACTCTCGGTGATGTGCAAATTAATGTGACAAAATACCTCGAGTGTAGGAACTTGGGGGAAAGAAAATAAAAAGTGCTTGCTATGTTACAGACACAAGTGTAGAACAAAGTTTATTGAACGTGCACATACTCGCCGAATGGGCTCTGGTAGTGGCATGTGGTTTTGTGGGGTTCACCACCCCAAAGCAACAGATGGGTTATGAGACATGCTGCGATTTGCTGTGTAAATGCAGGCTACAGATTGGAGCGATATTTAATTTGATGAACTTCTAGCTGGACTGTACAAAATTCCCTCGTACTGCACCCCAGCGAGTAGCCAAGCATCTGCAGCAAATAAGACTGATTGAAAGCTGCGCAACACTGCTGGGATTCGCCACAATTCACAAAGGACACCACTCACTGACAAGGCTAGTGCACCCTGTGCAACATGAAGGTGCAGTCATATTGATATACTATACAATGCAGCATTTATTTCAAATGAAGGAAGAAAATATAAATACAGATGGAAGAGACAATGCACTGTGCAGACTTGTTCATGGGTGAGAGAATCGCTTCTAGGTCATTCGGCCTCGCATCGCAGTAATTTTTGAGCATAACCACTGAAGGCACATTCCACATCCCACACAGGGGTGATTGTTCTGAGAACATGCACCAGCAGTGGTGCTGGGCACGGGAAACTGTCCAACCTATTGGTTGTTCAACGACCGATCTCTCGCCCCTATGTCTGAGCGTAAAGGGGGAAGCTCGTTTACAAAAACGAATTATTGATGTCACAATTTTGAAATATTCAAAAAATGTATTTTTGTGCACTGATCCTAAATACATGATTTAATTGCATGTAAAACAAGTCCTTGTACACTTAAGTAACTTGCTGAAATGCATGCCATTGGTTTGTCTCGGCATCGATAACTGCAATATAGGTAAAATTGTCATCCTGCCTGTCGTAGAAGTTAAGCTATGGGATTTTGAAGTCTTCACAGCAGAAACAGGAAGAAAAGTTGGTATCCCTGTTTCTGGAGTGGCAACCCTCTAACTCGACAATAGGCAGGATGATAATTTTATCCTCGTTGCATTCCTTGATGTCATAAAGAAGCAATGGTATGCACTCCATCAAGTTCCTTGCAGCAAAATTTCTTCACAGCTCTCCGCAAATACTAGTTGCACAACATATTACATATGCGCGCAGGTACTAGTTTTACATAAAATTAAATGGCATATAGTAAGCATGCAAAAACATGTTCCCTGAAAATTCCATAGTTGTGACTAAGGTACTAAAAATTTTTCTTAGTGTGGTAGCACTAGTAGGTGCATTTTCCGGTTTCGGGCATACGCCCGTGTCTGAAGCCTGCCTTGTGGCAAGCGGCCCACCCGCCCATTGGGTTACAGCCATCAAGGTAAATGGGTCAATCATGATATTTTTCTTGAGCTCAAGCAGAGATAAGGATGGCTGCTGAATGCTGTGCTATGCCGTACGTTAGAGGACAATAGCACAATGCTCTTTGGCCCAAGTCTCGGGAAGAGCACACTGCTTTTTTAGTGCGAAAGCATTTCTAGCCGCACCCCCGGTTTTCAGCTTCGTGTGTGCATGTGTGTGAAGCCCCTGAGTAGCAAGTGTAACTGGCCCAGTGGGTCAATGGACACCTGAATCCTGCTATGGGTAGGTGGTGGCATCCACCTACAAATTGAGGCAGCTATGCACCTTTCCTTCCTGAGGAAAGGAAAGGCACATAGGTAACTGGCTCCCTGGGTCAGTGGACACCTCAAGTGATATATTTTGTGCTTAGCAATTCTAAACCGCCAGCCATATGTTTTTTTTTGCACAACCTTATTTGTGGGGTACGGATTGCCGCCACCAACACATAGCTGCTGGCATAGGTGCTCTTTCGCTAGAATGCCTCAAAAAGGTGGGCCTGCATTGATAAATGCAATGCAAAGCATTGCCATGGGTGCCAGCAGCCGTGCAGTTTCATACAAAGAATACTGGAGGATAACGTGGCACTGCTGCCTGTTGCCAACAAGGCCGCTACTTACCGCGGAAACGCTGGACAGTAAGTGCATAGACACCAATTTTACATGCGTGCCTTCTTCTTTCAAATTACGTGTTACCCATTAAAATCAGTGGTTCACCACACGGTATTCGCCTACGACCACTATTTGATTTGTAATTGAATTTCTTCTTGATGCTTTTTTCGGTTTCGGTTTAATCAATCGAATGATGGCTGTGACGTGTAGTTGGTGTTTAGATCACATGTGCAATGAAGAGAACTAAAATATATAATCGCTGATACATAGTTTTAATTCACTACAGCAATTGAGCCAGCCTGCTTCAAGAGCTGGAATGACGAGAAACGGCGTACGAGGCAGGACCCAAAAATAACTGGAATCTTACTCCTACGCATCGTGTACTTGTACAAGGTTGCATTGCTAGGGCGCTGTGGGAAGACCTGAGTCAGTATGCCAAGTGGTGTCAACCAGCAGTGATGCATGTGGTTTCTCTAGCAGTTCTATGTGTGTCTGTAGTGCACTAGTGAAATGAAGAAATGGTAGATTCTCACGAACAACGTCCGGCTGTGAAGTTTTGTTTTTTACTCGGCAGGAACGCAGCAGAAACTGTTGCGATGATGAAAACAGCTTAAAAAAAACATGATCTCAGTAAAATGCAAGTGTACGAATGGTTTAGTCGGTTTAAAAGGGGATAAATGACCACTGAAGATCAGCCCCGTTCCGGTCGTCCTTCAAGTGAAACGGGACACTCTCGTTGTGAACAATTGCCAGCATTGCTCACATCTCACATAGGTCCAATAACATACACTGCACAAGAGACAACCAGGACGAGTGTGTGCCCGACTTGAGTGCAACAAAAATCATTGACCATGGAAAGCAGAAAGTTGGCAGGAAGATTTTAGAGGCCTCCAACATAACTGCGGCACATAATGACTCGTGCATAAGCACTGCGTCAGTTTTTATCATTGGACAAAGAATGCAGGTTCTTAACAATTTTGTAGAACTTTTCAGATGCGCCTTTCATGATGTGTCCACCATTGCATACGCTGGTATCACATATCAGAACTTCTTGCTGCTGTTCCGTATTTTTAGAGCACGCTCTTATGCACCCATTCCTGTGTTTTGTGTCGGCATAGCTGTTCTCCAAGTAGCAGAGTGAAATGCCACCTGGAAGGTGGTGGCACTAGGCGGTGGCAGGTGGCGTGTGAAGAGCTCAAATCTCGCATTACCACCTATTGTAATCGTCTGTCAGTTTTTTTTTTATTTTACTTCAACAACACAGAGTCATCATGTCCTCTTTATTTCTTCAGTTTTTCACACACGCTGAATTGATACGCATATGCTCACCAAGAAGAGGTGTCTTTAAACTTTGCCTCAGCTGCATTCTTGTTTGTGCCATCCTTTACTAGTGTTCGGTCTTTCTGTGCGCGGTGTTTTACAGCGCACGCAGTTGTGGTGCATTACCGTACTTACCCGATTCTAAGATGCACCTTTTTAAAATAAAAAAACCCCCATAAAGCAGCATGCATGTTAGAACAGGATACCAAACCGAAAGAGTGCAAATTTCATTGCACCCATCGTCACTGCAATTTCAAGATGGCGCTGAAGCTGTTTGCTTGTGTCAGCAATGATGTCGCGGACTCTGGGAGCATAGTTTAAAGCAAAGCCATTCCGGAATTGTTTTATGCTGTAGAAATCGTTGCGCTTACACACTTCCTGATGGCAGAGGCAACGGTCCGCCACTTCCACTGCGAGGCCGGTTTCAAGAAGTCCTGCGTACAGAGACTGACAGCAGCAGAGCCGCTGCACATGCTTACGGCGTGCCGGAAACGCGTGTTCATGAATGGAGGAAGCAGAAAGGCCGCATCTTCCTCAGCAAGTCCACCCGCAAAGGGTTAAACAAGCCTTGGAGAGGTCAGTTCCCAGGTATAGGAGACGAACTGGTGCATTTTGCTAAAACACTTCAAGTGGACCACATGCCAGTCATGACCAAGATGCCCAAGGTAAAAGCTCTGGAGCTGGCTAAGCATCGTGGTTGGTCCAGGAGTGACTTTAAGGTCAGCAGAAACTGAATATCAAAGTTTTTAAAAGGAAAAGCTTCTCCCTTCAGAGGCGAACCTGCACATGTTAAAAATTGCCAGGGGCCTTTAAGGATACGCTTAGTGGTTTTCAGCGTTATGTGATTTCCTTACGGCGGCTACCGGGGCAAATCAACAAAGCAGACCAAACGCCACGGACCAAGCGATGAGGAATAAAGTACCAGGATTAAATCGCCCATCCCTCTTGCACAAGTTCCTCATTTTTATCAATCACAAATTATCCGTGCGCATTAGATATCGGGATAAGTAAGCTTTTTCTTCTTCTTGACTATGAAAATCGGGTGCGTGTTAGAATTGGATAAATACAGTACTCAATCCACTGGTAATTACACTGAATATTGAATGAGGTGTGCAAACAAGTCCAGAGCCAAAGTCTGGCTGCATATCTGCTTGGCATTGGCACCCCCTTTTTCAACATGGCACCATGTCACTTCCATGGTGACATGTTTATCTCCATCAATTTTGAGAGACACTCTACCAGTGGAAAGCAATAAGTGACACTTCTGAAATGGCACACGCAGGTTTGTCATGGCATGAAGGAAGCACCAATCGTTCCATAGCACGACAGTCTGCAATCAGAACATGAGTGTGTAGGACTTGAGCTGTAAAATCCATTTCGCATTAAACAAAAAATTATAGTCTCTCTGATCATCGAGAGTACCGTAAAATGGGGTTACTTTGTGACTGCAGGGGTTACTTTGTGCCACGCGCTTGGTTTTTGTATTTTAAATCTCGCGCCACGAACAGGTGCCGCCAATAAGCTACGAGCCACTCAACAGGCTCGCCTGACATGTGGTGCCATCTAGCGGCAGCCGGCCGAAGTTCCCGCGCTCCGAAGCCACTCTAGTCGCCGACAGGTTGAATCGTGTTTCAGGGCGCATTGCTGAAGCACCGTAAACTTTGTGTGCTCGACCCGTCTGCACGAGAAAAATAGCGAAAACAGGTATGTAATTCTGATTGCTAATATGTAGGCTACAATAATCTGTAATATAAGTTTAATCAAGTCATGTTTGTTTAGGTTTACAGAAAGGAAACTCAGATGTTGATACTTCGCGGGGTAACTTTGTGACACGCCAACTGTCATAAAGTTACCCCGCTCTGTTTTTAATTTAAATTATATGTTGTTTTTTGTATTTTTCAGCGTTTAAGAAAGATGAGGGATTATAAACGGAAGCTTGGTGCACGGCCGTACCAAAATTATGGCCAAGAAACGTTGAATAATGCCGTTCAGTTGGTCCTTTCAAAGAAATTGTCATTGAGGGCAGCATCTGAAAGGTTCGTGAGTACTATTAAAACATCTTTTTTTTCTTGTTTTTAGGTCCTTACCTACGCATTACCGTTACGTATGTCTTATGTGTTGTTTGTTTTTCCTGTTAGGTTCAATATTCATCGGAACACCTTGTGGTTGAAGACCAAACAGGCTCGATCGACCAGCTCAAAAAGTTGGTCGCCAACCTGTTTTTACGGAAGAGGAGGAGCAGACGTTGATTGCTCATGCAATCGCAATGTCTTCCTTTGGCTTCCCAGTGACAAAGTTTGACTTGCGTTGTGTGGTGAAGGCGTATCTCGACCGAACGGGAAGAAAAGTGTCCGCCTTTAAAGATGGCAACTTTCCCGGTAAGGAGTGGGCAAACTCTTTTATGAAACGCCACAAAGATATCCTCTCTGAAAGCGTGTCAAAAAACATCACATATGCAAGGGCCTCAACGGATGCAGAAGTGATTGACACGTTTTTTGGCCATCTGGAGAAAGAGCTAGCTGGTATTCCGGGCGAGAACATTTGGAACTACGACGAAACAAATGTACAGGATGATCCAGGGAGCCAAAAAGTCATAACTAGAAGAGGAGCTAAATATCCAAAAAAAATTCAAAACGCATCAAAAGCCTGTACTTCGATTATGGTTTGTGGAAGTGCTGCGGGAGAGTTGGCTCCACTTTACGTCAATTACAAAGCAGAAAAGCTTTGGTCAACATGGACAGAAAATGGACCAAAGGGGGCCCGGTATAATCGAAAGAAATCTGGTTGGTTCGATCACCGGGTTTTCGAAGATTGGTTCATGTCACTCATGCTCCCCATATTGAAAAAGCAAGATGGTCCGAAAGCTCTGATCGGTGACAATTTGAGTTCCCACATTAGCCTCGAAGTGCTTCGTCTCTGCGAAGAAAACAATGTGAAGTTCATCGCGCTCCCACCGAATGCGACTCATCTACTCCAGCCTCTCGATGTCGCCGTTTTTCGTAGCCTGAAGATAATTTGGCGTTCACTTTTGGCGGAATGGAAAGAGTCAACCTCTGGAAGCCGCTGCACCTCCGTGCCAAAGGACGAATTGCCCGGTCTACTAAAAAAAATGGCGATCAAATTGCAGGAAAATATTAAAACAAACCTGAAGTCAGGATTCCGGAAGACCGGGATTTTCCCCCTGGACAAGACCGAGGTTCTTCAACGGCTTCCTAAATCAGTCCTCGAGGAAAGCTTGAAATCCATGACAGACGTCGTAGGGGATGTCTTCTTGGAGGAATTAAATAAAAAAAGAAAAGAGGTGACTGGAAAGCGGGCCACCAAAAGGAGGAAGATGCTCAACGTCCCAGCGGGGAAAAGCATATCGGTTGCCGAAGTAGAAGAAGCCATCAGGACGGGAAAACCGACAACCGGAAAGAAGGGCAGCTCTTCCTCCGGTATCAGAGCTAGACGACCTAGGAAGAGGTCTTCTCTTGAGGACGACAGCGCAGAAAAAAGCAGTGACAGCGAATCGTCTTCAGATGGTCAGCATGGCGACAACAAAAGGTGGTCGGAAGAAGATACAAGTGATTCCGAGGTACCCTCCGGAAGCAACCTATCGGAAACAGACAGTCCTACCACTTCCATGATTCCAAATACTAGGAACGTCCCGAGGGTCCGCGGTACGGGTTGTGGAGAAATCACTTTCAAGGTGGATGACTTTGTTGTAGTGAACTTCGAAGGGCAACTTTTCCCGGGAAGAGTGACGGAAGTCAAACCTAAGGGGTACATCGTCAGCACTATGGAGAGGTCCAAAAAGAATTGGAGATGGCTGGACCACGAAGACGCTATTTTGTACTCAAAAGAAGAAGTTTTGTACACAATTGAATCCCCTAAGCCGGTAGGCAAGCGAGGCATCTTTGAAGTAAAAGATCTTGATTGAGGAGGTACATGTATGAATAATTTGTAATACAATTGTTATGTTGCCAGAGCAGAAACCAATTGTAGATAATGTAAATAAACTTTTGATGGGGTAACTTTGTGCCAGTCCTTTTTTTCCCAATCATATTCAGGCAAAAACAACGTTGTCACGGACTTGCCCCACACGACGGGGCAACTTTGTGACAGCTTTTAACCTGGATATAGCCGCTTGTATTAAAGATGCGGATTTGTAGAACATACCGTCGTGTGAGGGAAGGTTTTAGCAACGTTATGTCACTATTCATTCGACTTTATGTTGATAATTGTTCAGCTAGAGCATGAAAATGTACGAAATCTGTCACAAAGTAGCCCCATTTTACGGTAAGCGTAAGCATGAAATGCATTTGGAAAAGGCATAGCACATTGCCTCACAGAGAGGGGTGGCTGCACTTGGGTGCTGGCCATGTCTTTTAGGCACTGGACGGGCCACCACCTTCCCCAGCTTGCTTTTTCAACATGGGCAGCGTGCAAGGTCTTCCTGGCTGGTATCACGGTTTGGAAGTGCAGAACGAACGGACAAAATATGAGGAAGACTGTGCAAGAACATTTATGTGAGAGGCTACCAGTTAGAGCACGCACTGCAAGAGGCTGCAGTACTGGCAGGGTGGTCTAAGGTGTCAGAAAATGAGGTTGCTCTGTTCGTGCTCGCGCTGGTTCGAATCCTGCTCAGGACTATAGGGTAACAAGCTTTCTTTTTTCTGCCAGCCAGCATTCTGACAGAGAGGTTTGTAAGTTTCCGGATAAGTTTTGCTTTGTGTTTGGCCTCAAGTGTGCCACAATTTCCCAAAGATGTTCGCCTGAATTTGCAGAGAATGGCTGCTAAAAGCATTTCATGCTTAAAATAGCACCCGCGGTTCCTTCCACCGTTCAAATATTTGCCGAGCACACAGACACAGATCACCATTACATCCACAGCAATTCTGGTGGAGCCAAAACATTGCACGATAATGTTGGTTACTTGTATACAAAAACAAAGAGAAGCATGTTGCTGCCTTGTACCATTATAAATGTAGAGTGAGAACATAGGAAATCTGATCAGAAACAAATAAGCCACAAGCAAATCTGAATCCAATTCCATCAACTCGCCCACCATCCCCTGAGTGGGTGAATGTTCAGAGTGCAAGACTGCCCTCCAGAGCCCCTAGTACGAAACTACACCAGAAGCAAAGTAGCCTGGAAGGTGCAACTGGCAATGATGTTCACCACCTCTGTGACATCTGTGCCTCCCACGTTTAGGAGTGCGTGTTTGGCATCTATGCAAACTTTGCATTTTGCAACATTTATGCACAAACAAGCAACCAGTGGCTATCTCCGTTATATGCTTGCTCGAGGCAGCTGTTGGACGTGACCTCACAGAAAGCCCCATCAAACTCTTGTCTCGTCGCATGCTTCTGCGATACATCAATATATGCGTGCACCCCCATTGGGTGGTGCTTCAAAGGCAGGTACGCTAGGCCGCAACCGGTGCGTCACGTGGCGTCGAACGCCTGCAGGTACCAGTCGGGCAACACAGCAAACTCCCCAGGATCCGCAAGGTGCGTGCAGAAAATCTCGCGCGACTGTGGCAGGTACTGGAACAGGTAGACCACCCTGCGTGCCACACATGACAAACAGCGCCCAGTTGGCACACCCAGTTGGCACAGTTAATACACAGCTGTCGACCATGGAGGAAGGAAAGAATTAATAAGGAGAAGCTGTTACATCACATTTTTTGGAGCCGAACCTGATGGCTTCCCACCTAGTTGGCCACCGTCTCTGTGCACCAGCGCAGCACGCAATGAAGCAGATGACGCCGCTGTGCCCAACATTGATATTGGCTGCGCTATCGGCCAAAGACTCCCAGTAGCCCTTGCAAAGACATGCAACTTCCGGCACGGCAGTTTTTGTCATGCAGCTCGGATAGCGAGGGCCTCTCCCATGTTTTCCTTCCTCCATGTTCCCAATGCTCACACTTCATGCAGCCCTCATCCTGTCACTGCTCCTTTGAGTCATAGCTGTACTTCCTAGCCTTTTCTTCCCTGCCAACACAATTAGTGGGTCCACAAAAAAAAAAAAGAACTATTTTTGACTCTAAACCAAAGATGTCTTCCGGCCCAGGCCACACATTTGTGAGAATTTAGGAAATAAACCTGTGTATCTTGTTAGTTTGAGAAAATGGCTAAAATGATCTCTCTAATTGCTTCATCAAAAGGGCGCGCACTTGAGGCTTCCCAGACAGTGTTCGAGGTCCCGTGTGCACTGCTGGCATTTACTCGAGTTTGACCATGTGAAAGGAAACTGCTTTACATTTCTCATGCCAAAGTGTAAGTTTCCTGTGAGTTGGCATGGTATATCATTGATCTCTGCTGTGCTGACAGTTTCATTAATAAAAGACAAACCCACACACATGCGTGAGTTTTTTCTCGCAATTAAAGATTCAATTGTCTGATGTTCTGATGCTAGATATTATGTCTGACAACCTTAAAAATGAATAACTGCACAAAGAAGTTAGAGCTGCCTGGTAAGCGTGTGTCATCATCATCAACATCAGCCTGACTACACCCACTGCAGGGCAAAGGCCTCTCCTTTGTCTCTGCAATTAACCCTGTCTTTTGCCAGCTGTGACTACCATATCCCCGCAAACTTCTTAATCTCATCCGCCCACCTAACTTTCTGCCCCCCCTGCTATGCTTGCATTCTCTTGGAATCCACTCCCTTGCCCTTAAGGAGCAGCGGTTATCTTGCCTTCGCATTACATGCCCTGCCCAAGCCCATTTCTTTCTCTTGATTTCGACTAGGATGTCATTAACCCGCGTTTGTTCCCTCACCCACTCTGCCTGCTTCCGGTCTCAACATTTATCATCATCATCATCATCATCATCAGCCTTACTACACCCACTGCAGGGCAAAGGCATCTCCCATGTCTCTCCAATTAACTCTGACCTTTGCCAGCTGCAACCACCCTTTGCCTGCAAACTTCTTAATCTCATCCGCCCACCTAACCTTCTGCCGTCTCCTGCTACGTTAACTTTCTCTTGGAATCCAATCCGTTACCCTTAAGGACCAGCGGTTATCTTGCCTTCGCATTACATGCCCTGCCCAAGCCCATTTCTTTCTCTTGATTTCGACTAGGATGTCATTAACCCGTGTTTGTTCCCTCACCCACTCTGCCCGCTTACGGTCTCTTAACGTTACACCTATCATTTTTCTTTCCATGGCTCGCTGCGTTGTCCTTAACTTAAGCTGAACTCTATTCGTTAGCCTCCACGTTTCTGCCCCATAGGTGAGTAACGGTAAGATAAAGCTGTTTTACACTTTTCTCTTGAGGGAAATTGGTAAACTGCTACTTATGATCTCCGAGAACTTGCCATATGCGCTCCACCCCATTCTTATCCTTCTAGTTATCTCCCTCTCATGATCCGGATCAGCTGTCACTACCTGCCCTAAGTAGACGTATTCCGTCACAACTTCCAGGCTCTCGCTGCCAATTGTGAACTGTTGTTCCCTTGCAAGGCTGTTGAACATTACCTTGGTTTTCTGCATGTTAATTTTTAAACCCATCGTTCTGCTCTGCTTGTCTAACTCATTGATCATGATTTGCAGTTCACCTCCTGAGTGACTCAGCAAGGCAATGTCATCAGCGAATCGCAGATTATTTAGGTATTCTCCATTTATTCTTATTCCCAACTGTTCCCAATTCAGTCCTCGGAATACCTCCTGTAAACATGCGGTGAACAGCATTGGCGAGATCGTGTCTCCTTGCCTGATGCCCTTCTTTATTGGAATTTTACTGCTGACTTTATGGAGGACTATAGTAGCTGTGCAGTTGCTACATATATCTTCCAGTATTTATGACATAGGGCTCTTCTACCCCCTGATTACGCAATGCCTGTACAACTGCTGAGGTTTCCACTGAGTCGAATGCTTTCTCGTAATCAATGAATGCTATATATAGAGGTTGGTTATATTCTGCGCATTTCTTTATCACCTGATTGATAGTGTGAATATGATCTATTGTGGAATATCCTTTACGAAAGCCTGCCTGATCATTTGGTTGATTAAAGTCTAACGTTGCCCTGACTCTATTAGCGATTACCTTAGTAAATACCTTGTAGGCAACGGATAGTAAGCTGATCAGCCTGTAATTTTTCAAGTCCTTGGCGTCTCCCTTCTTATGAATTAAGATAATGTTTGCATTCTTCCAAGCTTCTGGTACAGTCGAGGTCAGAAGGCATTGCGTATACAGGGTGGCCAGTTTTTCTAGCACGATGTCCCCTCCATCCTTCAACAGATCTGCTGTTACCTGATCCTCCCCAGCTGCTTTTCACCATTTCATTGCTTCCAAGGCTTTCTTTACTTCATCTTTCGTTACTGGCGGGATGACGCATTGCTGTGCACTGCTGTCTTTCTCATTAATGCTCTGCTTACATTGGCTACTGTACAGGTCTGTGTAGAACTCTTCGGCTACGTTAACTATCTTGTCCATATTGCTAATGACATTGCCCTGCTTGTCTCTTAATGCATACATCTGGTTTTTACCTATGCCTAGTTTCCTCTTCACTGCTTTTAGGCTACCTCCGTTCTTTAGAGCATGCTCGATTCTCTACATATTAAACTTCGTTATGTCGGCTACCTTGCACTTATTTATTAACTTTGATAGCTCTGTTAGTTCTATTCTGTCGGTAGGGTTAGACGCCCTCATGCTTTGGCGCTTCTTAATCAGATCTTTCGTCACCTGAGATAGGTTTCCGGTATCCTGTCGAACTGTCCTACCGCCTACTTCTATTGCGCACTCAGTAATTATTGATGTCAGATTATCGTGCATTGTATGAACATCAAGATCGTCTTCCTCAGTTAAAGCCAAATATCTGTTTCGCAGCGCTATCCTAAACTCCTGTGCTTTCCCTCTTACGGCTAACTCGTTAATGGTCTTCCTCTTCACTAGCTTCTTCCGTTCCCTCTTCAAGTCTAAGCTAATTCAAGACCTTACCATTCTGTGGTCGCTACAACGCACCTTCCCGAGGACGGCCACATCCTGAATGATGCCAGGTTTAGCGCATAGTATGAAGTCGATTTCATTTTTAGCGATGGCGTAGAGCAATGGCGTAGAAGTAGATCATCCGCCTCGCGTGCAAGAGGACCGGGGGTCGAATCCTGGTGCCGCGCAATTCTCCACCGGGTTTCAAAAAAGAAAAAAAATCCGTGTGTCGATGGAATTGCACAGCCAGGCCTGGAGTGCGGCCTGATCTCGGTGACCAGAACCGACAACGCACTCTCTCACCAGAGCAGGATTTGGCCACCTTGGTGTAGTACTTGTCCACAACCTTCTATGATCAATCCAATCCAATCTTAACATTACACCTATCATTTTTATTTCCATGGCTCGCTGCATTGTCTTTAACTTAAACCGAACCCTTTTCATTAGCCTCCATGTTTCTGCCCTATAGCACGTCTATGGACCCTGAAAGACCTAAAGAACTTTATCTCAGGAAATAGCTGCTGTCGTACACAGTAACTAAAAACTCCTACGTTCATCTCTGCATACTAGCCTCGATGCTGATGATGATTTCGTTTAATTGGGGGAGTGTACAGGTACTGTCACTAATTTGCCCGCAAGGTGGGCAAACAGTCCTGGAGTCGTTGCTTTGCAAGATGCCTATTTACCTTACAGTTGCACTGCCACAAGATCCCAGACAGTAAATTTTGTCATTAGAGAGTTATAGCATATCGTTACCGTGTTTACGTTACCGTTTACCAGGCCCGGCAAGCGACGTCTGCGCATGCGCCGCCACTTACCGGTGCGCAAACACTTTACGGAATCCCTTTTAGCGTTGGAGAGAGTTAGCGTTCGCTTGTAAACAAACATGGCGGCGCCCTGCACGGCCGCTTCGGACCAAACACAGCACCGCCGCCACGTTCTTCGGCGCCATTTCTCGCCATACATGAAGGCATTCGCTTTTAATTTGCAAACTCTCACTCATACGTTGAGGTGTGAGTAACAACTAGGCCATGTTTTTGAGATTATCTGCCGATTTTTGAGCAGTTAAGCCTGACTATATGTCGTGTACATAGCCAAATAGCAACGACTACACTGCAGCTCTTCAGTTTCGTGCCCGATTTAACATTTTTCTATATTTGCATGAATTTTTTCCTCAAAAAAAAAAAGACTGGTAATTCTCTTGGTATATTCATCAGTATTTTTAGAAAATAAAAAAGTTTCTCCGGCGCGGTGTTGGCGCGCTTTAACTTACTGCCACTAGATGGCGCCACGGTGTTCACATCCAAACACATAAAGAAGCGACGTTGCGGCACGGCGGACAGGTGTTGTAGTTGTGCTTTTTTTTTACAGCGCTCGCAACGCAACGTGCACTGTGTATGCAAGCTTACTGAGGTCTACGTAGTGAAATTGTCTACTGGCCAGGGTAGGCAAAGGTGTCTAGCTTCACGGGCACATTTGAAAAGCCGCTGAGTCGGCTGTTAGCTGAAGTGTGGTCGGTACGTCTTTATATGAAGAGAAAAAGATTATTAAAGTGTAGCATTTCACTTCATAGAAATGATTGCAATGCATCCGTTATTTTATCATTAAAAGCTGGGCATCTGCCATCATCATCACTCGTATTAGCCCTACGGTAACTTGTTACGGGAGAGACGGCACGCTAAAACATCTTCTGGCGTGCGCCGCACTAACCGGGAAATCCGGCGTCCGGTAACACGGTAAACGGTAACGATATGCTATAACTCTCTATTGTTTTGTGGCACTTAACTCGCAACTTCAATGGCCCACAAAATGGAGCACTGCATGGTGTTGTTGCATTACTGCCCAAACACAGCCCACAATCATGCAGCCTCAAACAACTCTGATATCACCTTTTTGCACGGGTTCTTGCATACTTCAGTCTCAGCTGCCTATCATCACTCTTAGCTACTTGTATGCAACACAAGCCCAAGACTTGTTTCACTGCTCTGTAAGCTTCGTGTTTGTTATTGTGCTGATGCATTGCTGTTCAAACATGGACAGCCTCACAACCTTTAAAAACAAGTCAAGTAATATCTTTCAGGCAAGAAATGTCATTTATCCCAGGTGGAAGGCATCGACAGCAGCCCAGCAATTCGACTGAAAAAAAGCCACGGCTTCAAAAATTTAAGCCCAAGGCTTTCTTGGTAGCAACCACAACTGCATGCAGGTGTTTCTCCTGCACAGAATGTCAGTCACCAAACAATGTGCACGCACACTGACCTGACCTACAACCGCCCAATGCTCTGTGCAAACAAGTCACTTTAAGAGAAGTAACACCTACACTGTCTCGCTGCTGTCATAGTTTCCTAGTGCATTAAAAAGTACTACATGCAACGTTGCACAAAACCATGACAGAACCAGACTCGGAACTAACAGTAAAAGCTCATTAATTTGAACATCAAGGAACGAGAATAGTGCGGCAGTGACTATTTTTCATGCTTCCATGAATGCTGTATTGCAAGCATACTGTTGAGAGCATCAAAGCAGAACTGCTCCAAATTAATAAGGGCCTCCGGCATCCTTCACGATGCAACGCGGTGCAGCTCCACGGCTACCGTGTTGCACCCATCACAAGTGGCACCATCACGTGTGAGGAGATTTCACCGCAGAAACAGTGAACGGTACGTGACAAGTGCTCAGTTTCGTCGCACCAGATGAATGGAGCCATGTGGACACAGTCGAAAGAAATGGTGCTGAAGCAGCGAGCAAAAAAGGAGGTCGGGGAGGGGTAAGAAAACACCAGCAACGTGCCAATCAGCATCCGAAACGGTGCTCAGCTGTGTTATGTTGGCGGTGATCTTTTGCTGTGCCACTCATGCCTGGACATAGCCTCGCTTCAGGAGCCCATTTGAATTAACTGGCACAAGTGTCCGAATTAGCAAGCATCCCACGCCATATATTTATGTGTATGGGTGTTGGCTGGGACCGAGCTGAAACTTCAGATAATCTGGATTCCCCAATGAAAGGGGTCCGCATTAACGAGCTTTTACTTAGCTACAAAAAGGTAACACAAGTCCTGCAGCTCAATCCCCATCCTCCCTGTTAAGTCAATCCCCATCCTCCCGCCTATGAAGCCGGTGGGTCGTTTCCCCGTTTCCCAAGAGCTGTCGTTTCCGTGGGGGTCGAGGGGAGCTTAGTGAATGGCATGACACCAGCGCTAATTCTTTTCGGCTCCGGCCACGACTCACTATTGTACACTTGTCGACACCGTGAGCAGATGGCTTTTCACTGCCCCCGCTCACTGCTGCGCGTCTCACTGTCTCGCCCCCTGCTGACCGGCCGTGCACGAGGGGTAGAACAATGACAGCGCGGCGCACGCTTCGGACGCTGCCCAAGGCTGTGGGAAACCAGGAGTGAGACCACGAACGGCCTTGTCGGGATCACAAAGGGCTGACGACCTTTCCCCGCTGTGGAGGTTCCTTTCACTGTCAGCAGAGACGGCAAAGGCGATGCAGAGGGCGCCTTGATGGGCTGCACATGTTTCAAGCTGTGTACGCGAAATCGCATGCCCTGCACTTTCAAGGAGGTTCGGGGCTCCACAGAGCCGGGCTCTGGCGAGCCTTGGGCTCCGCCCATTTGTATGTGTGGTGCCATTGTACTGCTATTGGTCGAAATTGGGTAAGAGCTGGAATAGTAAAGCTCTGCCCAATTATCGAAGAGCTTAAATTGAGCTGCAAATAAAGAGTTGGGGGAGTACGCCGTGCCTCATTAAAACTGGCTTTTTCTCATTTGCCTTGTATTTCAATCCCGTTTTTAATAAATAAGTATTGTTTGCTTCATACTTGGCAGCGCAAAAAACCGAGGACAAAAGCGAACGAGGAGACACAACACAAGCGCTTGTGTTGTGTCTCCTCGTTCGCTTTTTGTGTTGTGTCTCCTCGTTCGCTTTTGTCCTCGTTTTTTTTCGCTGCCAAGTATGAATCCACACCAACTAGCCCAACTTTCTGTTCTTATATTGTTTGCTTATTTAATAAATTAGAGTTGTTGCCCCAACCGGCAACGTGTCGCCGGACGAGCAGGATGAAGACCCGAAGTGCTCTTTGTACTGCTAACCGCCGTGTATACCATTTCCGGCCAACGTGCCATCGTCATTCATCGCTCACTGCGAGCATCCAGCCATCACCAATCAGCCATGAAGAGGGTGTGGAAAGTTAATATCTCCCCATCCGTGAGTGCAATTTCTATTGCAACTGGAAAATGGGCAACCAAGGGCAATGGACAACAAACAGACAGTGGATGTAAGCAATGTTCACCGGGCAATGTTAAGGGTTTATCATGTTCATAAAAGCACTATGCGAAAAGGGTAAATGAAAGCAATCTACGAAAGGAGTGCTTTGCCAGGACACCTTCTTTCGTTTTCTTTCCACGCCAGTGATTCGCAGCAATGATCCAAATGGCTTCACTCATTTCACACTGACTACATGAATATGCAACCTCATAATCACTGCTCCGTATTTACATTATTAATAGTCAGCCTATTTGTTTTTTAATCTTAAAATCCAAAGCTGGGGGGGGGGAGGGGGGTCATCTTACAATCGAAACCAAAGCAAGGACCATAAATGAAGGCGAGACAGACTAGAATTAGGGATGTTACAGCGTGGTAGCAATTTAAGGTTTGCTCTGCAGAGCTATCCAGCAACATCCGGCTATTCTGTGCAATTGTTCGGAAGGATCTTTATTATTATATTTTTTTACTTTTAACTGCGCACTCAGCGCTCATGGGTGTGTCAACAGTTAATGGAGGGGCCACACTCAGAACGCAACCTTTCCGGGAATGTCGGTAGCTGATGGAAGAGATCACACTGTTTATGCATAGATTCTCTTTGGCTCTGTTCGACACATTTGACTTGACTGCCGGCCACGTTTTACTAGCTTTTAATATAGTGCTTCATCAATTGTCACTTGTGCTCTGGGTCCGGTAAGTGTTCAGCACTCATTCACGCCTACATTCAGGATGGCTGTAATTCTTTACGCTGAAGAAACAAACAACTGCACGCTCTGCCGCAAGTTCGATGTTTCGAAATGGGTGATGCAGGTGTGACAATTGCAGGGAGGCAAAATTTTCAGCTGTTCCACGCCGTGGTGCGGTTGTTTGCGAAGTGCGGGATTTCACGGGGCGACGATGTTAGAACAACGTGCTGTGCGACCGCAGCAGCAATGATGACGATAGCACTAGCAAGGACAATGGCGCAAGCGGGGACGAGTAGTCCAGCGACTAGCGTATTTACTCGAATCTAGGCCGGCCCCGATTTTAGGCCAACCCCCGAAATTCATAAACTCAGAAAATAAAAAAAGAGTTTACTCGAATGTAAGCCGAATGAAAACAGACATTGAATAGGACTAGAACATGCATTTTATTAAGCTTGCGACGCTCGTCGTAGCACGTCGAATGTTCACTCATTGTGTTCGTCAACATCGCTGACATCGCCGTCCTCTTTGTCGCTGGCTTCCTCCCACAGCGCACTGTCTTTGCTTCCGTCTAACGCTATCAAGACGCTGCACTTGCAGAAGACCCGCAAAATCAGTTCAGCCAGAATTTCCTCCCATGCCGCAGCAACCCAGTTCGCCACTTGGCTAAGCGAAGCACACCTGATGCGCCCAGGTCAGTGTGAGCTGGTGGTCCTGAAGCGTCAGCCAGTCGTTGTAGTGCTTCGCAGCATATCCTTAAAGGGCTAGTTGATTGCAACGGCAAGCGGTTGGCTCGTCATTTCTGCGGGTATCGCCGCAATGTCCGTACTGCCTTTCGAAAGCATTGACTTTACGGCATCTGTCTAGTGGCCGCGGTAGGAGTCGGGAACTAGGAGTGACTCTTTGAACAGGGCCCCGGCATGACGTTGCCAAACGGTCTTCACCTAATCTTCGACTATGGCACCTCATCCATCCATTCTCTTGTGCACACCGACGTTTTTAGGGAAAACCTTTATGGATGGAAGCGTTTTCTGCTTAAAAATGAGGTAGGGCAGCAGTTTTCGTCCATCAACCATGCAACATAACATCATGGTAAGACACTGCTTCTCATACCCAGCAGTTCTTACTTTCACCTGTTTTGCGCCCTTCCCATTGACTGTGTACGCCACAGGCATGTCGAAATACACTGGGTCTGACCGGCGTTACCGATTTGGCCCAGACTGTACTGCTTTTCCAGGTGCTCTTTGATCGCACTGAAATGCCACGAGCTTCTCCTCAAAATCAGGTGGCAGGTTTTGGCATACGAAAGTCCGCCATTGCAGGCTGAACCCGAAACGCTTCATGGAACGCGTGACCCAGCCCCTGCTGGCTTTAAATTGGGTCCATGGGACGCCTCTAACGTTACCGACCTCCCTCGCCTTTGCCTGTATTATCTTAATTTTTGCTCACAGCGCAACAAGAACGGGACACGAGACGAAAGACTAACTCAAACATCTCCATCGTCACGGGCATCGCACCTTCCCTTTGCTTTCTGATAAAGTTGGCGACATCCTTTTCCACCTCATGGTGTCACCCGCTCTTGGGTCCAATGAGGGCCATTCGCTTTGCAGCGCAGTTGAAGAGCTCGTTTTGCTGCTTCCGCCACCGGCACATGTTCTTCTCGTCTACGCCGAAGTCACGCTGGGCTTGTAGGTTTGAAGTGCTTTCCGCCGCCAAAACTACTTTCCGCTTAAAAGCCGCGGTGTAATAGCATCGCTTGGTGGGCCCCGTTGTGCTGCAAACACGGGCATTTCGCGAAGTCACATGGCGACGAACACAAGCAAGTACGGGGCGGCGAGACCTTTGTTCACAACGTTCGAACAAGCCAGCGCCAACAAGCAAAATGGAGCCTGCAAACCTGCAAGCTGTGGCCGCGAGATGCCGTGACGTGTCTAGCGGTTGCGGGCAAGCCACATTCTCGAATCTAAGCCGACCCCCAACTTTCGTAAACGATCTTTTAAAAAAAAGTAGCAGCATAGATTCGAGTAAATACGGTAATATATTTTCATTTTGGAAAATGCCCATGGGTACGCACCCCCCCCCCCCCCCTTCCTCTCTTTTTCCTGACATGAGATATGAGGGGTCGATTTACATTCGAGTCAACTTACAATCGTGTAAATACGGTAAGTGTGTAGGCATACTCACATACCAGAATCTACTACATTTGATGGATGCAGCTCTGCAACATGCACCGCTGGCATGTTACGAATGTGGCTTTCTGCACAGCACTGTGGGCACTCGCGCAGACAAGCTGGAACAGCACTGAGAGAGAAGGAAACGGCCAGAGTGAACTGACCCAGGATCATCCTCTGTAACGTGCTTCTTGATGAAGGACAGCAGCTGGTTGCAGAAGTTCATGCACACTGCCCCAGACCACAGGCCCTGCACGAAACGAGATGCAATGTCGTCATCATCAGTCAGCTGCGCAGCCTGCAGGACCAAGATCTCTCCCTCATCTCTCCAATTAACCCGGTCCTGTTCCAGCCGTGCCAGCAAACATCTTAATTTCATCTGCCCTTACACTTTCTGCTATCCCCTGCTATGCATGCCTTCTCTTGAAATCCACTCCGTTTCCCTTAAGGACCAGCAGTTATCTTGCCTTCGCATTACATGCCCTGCCCAAGCCCATTTCTTCCTCCTGATTTCGACTAGGATGTCATGTTAGTTACCTGACCAACAAGGCAATATACTGCACAACAAAGAATGGCCGTCGAGTATGCAAGATGGGTATGCTGCAACAGACAAGCACATCTAGCAACCACAGCTAGCAACTGACATTTGGACATGCATAATGTGCATACACATTTTTTTTTTGGAGCACTTCTAAGATGAACTAATTTTCTGGTCCCTTCCAGTTTGTCTTAAAGGGGGTCTACTGTATAGCGCGAGGCGACATTTGTGACTTACCATGCGGCAACGCTGCCACAATTCCAAAAGTAACAGCTAAGCTTCTGTTGCATATATGTTTTTGTGGCAGCTATAGACACCCTGCACACCTAACTCCACAGCAACGTGCGCACCTCTGGCGGCAGCATGATAATAAAGAAGGGGGAAGACGGCAGTGATGAGCAGCATCTTGCGGTTTGTCGCAGAGTTTCCTTCAGTCACCTACGGAGCCTAAAAAGAGTAATGCTAACTGCTGTGTTGTTGGCTGCAACAGCACTTGCCAGAATTTACAGGGTACCAAGTTTTGCCACTTTCCGACACGACATTGGGAGCACGAATGGCGAAAACTTTGCATGGATTCAAATCGTTCTTTGTCAGGAGTAAGCTCTTGTTACAACCTTTCGGCGTGATTATTTTCATCACAAATGCCTATTAAAAGATCTGTAAAAGGCTGCTTTCTTGTTGCATATATGCTCATTGGAGTGAAACAATATATTAAGTTAATAATTCCCTCGCTGTTCCCTTTGCTGCGGCTCCTCTCTGCGGCAGACGGGGACACTACTTCACTCTCATTTTCAGTCATAAGTTCCCTCACACTGTGGAGATTGCTGGATTCGAAAAGCTTACAGCCTTAATTCAAGTTTCCGCCTCGAAAGAAACCTGTGAGACCATTGACTTGAAGACCTGCTGCATTTACAAACACACTAGCGGATGCCGTGGGTATCATCTGTGCCGACATCTGTTATGGTATGCAGTTTGCATGCGTTCGCTTATCACACTGTTTGAGGACTCTTTTCATGTAGAGCTGTCTAGGCTGTCCAGTCTGAACGACTGCATCAGTGAGCAATGGTAGCGCACGTGGCAGCATGTGGGACTACACGAACAGCTTGCACAGTTTGAGGGAACACCCAGCGGAATAGCACCTTTCGGGGAGATGTCTGCCTTCACAACACACATTTATCCCAGAGTTTTAAGAATAGATTGCCTTCAAAACGACACTGCATACTTTGCCACAGTCTTCTTCAAAGCACTCGCTAACTGTTAACGAAAGGCTGCCAACATGAGTAGACTGTGAAATGAAAAGAACTGCTCGGAAAGTTTCGTTTATGTACGTTTCTATCATTCGCACTCCTACCCAGTACCTCACACATATGCGCTCGTATCACGGTGTTTCAAAAATACATCACCCTTGAAATGACGTTTCAGACTTTCACAATCTGTTCTAAGATGTACTTGCTTTTCTTCCAACAGACGACATCACAGCTGCACTGTGAAATCATGAAAAGTTTTCTGGCTCCTATGAGGCGCTGTACCCCCCAGGATGCAAAACTGGCCACTGGTAGCGCTGAATGCAGCACCGATGGTGGAGGCGCCTGGCAAGCGCAGGGTTCTTTGCGGCAAGCGGTTCCGACTGGGGGGTGAAAAGCAGGCTTAGCACCCATAGGAATACATGGAAGCAAAATTTTTCAAAGCAGTTCTCTGATTTCTCAGTGCACCACTGATGTCGTCCCTTCGTGAAGCGCAACCAAATTCATTCTAGAACAGGTTCTGAAAGTATGAAGCATCATTTCAAAGGTGATGTATATTTAAAACACCTATGCATGGGAGTGACTCCCAGCAGGGGGGATAAGAACGGGAGCGTGGCCCATACAAATGTATGTAAACAAAATTTACCACATTGTGTTTCTCTGTTCACAGGGTACCCATGAAGGCGAGTGCTTGTTAACAGTTGGCGAGTGCTTTGAAGAAGAGTGACAGAGTAGGCTACGTCATTTTGAAGCAATCTTTGTAAAAGAACACAATAAGCTTGTTGTCAACCCAGATATACCTCAAAAAGGCACTCTATCCGCAGGGTGTTCCCCTCAATCGCGCGAGCGTCTACTGTAGTCTGACATGCTGCCTCGTGGGCTATGTTTCCTCGCAAGCACTGTCGTTCAAATTAGACACCCTAGATAAGTTTACATTGAAGACAATCCCCAAACAGCACGATAAACAAACCGTGCACAGCAGCAGGAGACACACATTGTGGTTACACACAAAGGTGGTGCTGGTGGATGTCGAAATGGGCCTGTGTGGCATCTGTGGTGCCGTCTGCTGCAGTGCGTGGTGCTCTTTCGGTGCACTTCCCACGATGCTTGAGAACTGCTTTTTCAGGTAATGCTGTCTAGGCTATCTGGTTTGAACTACTGCATTAGTGGGCAAATGTAGTGCACTCGACATCATGTTGGCTCGCACCAGAAGCTTGAGCGATCTGGGTGAACACCTAGCGGACAGAGCACCTTTTGGGGGTATGTCCGGCTTCACCACACACTTTTATCGTGGCATTTTACAAACATTACTTTGAAGTTACGTAGCATACTTTGTCACACTCTTCTCCAAAGCACACTCCAATTGTTAAGAAGCAGCCGCCTCCATCAGTACTCTGTGAGATGAGGAAAATATTTCTGAAAGTTTTGCTTACAAGTAAAGTAGCCGACGGGTAATTTGGACTCCAATAATTCGGACTTGTAGGATATTTCGGACTTAGATGAGGCACCGTCAGTCCAAAAGTTCGATTTTTCGGACTAATTTCAGTCGCCTGTGGGCCAAAATCACCCATCTTATCGACTTTTCGACGGCGCAATAGGCGGCATCTTGGATTGAGGTGGATTTACTCTGCAATTGTATTGGCTTGACATACTTTCGGTACCTCATTTTTGCCAACAGAGGCCCCTGCGATCTCTGCCACTTCGAAGTGGTAGTCGGATTGTCATCACCGTCTACTTGTTTTTGTCTCCAACGTTGTCGAGGGCAGTTATCGCTTGTCTCGTACAGCAATCCCTCGTTATAACGAAATCGCTTTACTCGAAATATCGCTTTATTCGAAATTTCTTCCAGTCCCAACCCAAACGCAGGCATTTTAAGCCGCATTACTCGAAGCGCACAAAGAGCTTGACCCGCTTAGAGCGAAATGGCGAGTAAAGGCATTACCATAAAAACTGGAATATAGGTCGAACTTTTTTTTAAAAAGCCATGAAGAAAAGTCGACCCCCGTCTTATATACCGGTCATTGGCGGAAAAACTACGGAAGTCTTGCAACAATGGGCGGCTAAAGTCAACAGCCTGCATCACCATTGCCATCAGCAGCAGTGCCGCCATTTTGCGTTTCCGTAGGTGCAAAGCGGAAGGCAACAGCAATTTACCGTCGCCTTCAAGAAAAATGCGATTGAGTATGCGGAATCTCACGGGAACCTGGCGGCACAGTGCGAATTTGGAGTATCCGAAAAGAGCATTCAGTACTGGCAGAGGCAGACGCTGCGTATTACAACTTGCAGCAACCAGAAGAAAACATCATTTCGTGGGCGCACCGCAGCGTATCCAGAATTGGAAGGAAAGGTTGTGCTGCGTGCAAGATCGCTGCCTGTGACTGCTGAATGCATCCGTGTGAAAGCGGTAGAGATCGCGCGTGCCCCTAGGCTCACCATCCTTGGTGCGGCAATTCATGAAGAGTGTGACATTCCGTGTGTGCTACGAGGATCCACGTTCGACGGCGCGGCGTAGACGGAGACCCGTGACAGCGGCATCATCAATTACCCAGCCATGCTCTTTGAGTGACGACCAGAGCAACCGGACCCGCCGCCGCCCCGGGGAAACAGGCTTTGTCCTCCCCAATTTCCGGGCACATTCCAGGACAAGGGAGCTGTCAGCGGGCCAGAGCGCGCCGTGCCACAGCCGACGCTGTGCGCTACCGCGAAGACAACATTCTTTCCCTCCCCCCCCCTTTGTCGTGGGCTATCGCCGGGAGGGCACCCACAGCTTCCCGGAAGGGCCGTGACGGACACCTGTCAGACAGACAGGCAGTACTCGCCAAGAATGTGGAAAGACAGGCGCTAGTGAATTAGCTCCGTAAAGAGAGCCTGTGTATACTCTCACTTGAGAGAGAGTGGTGGCGTTTTTGTTGTTTATTTAGTTTGTATTGTTAACAGACTCTGGGTTCGAGGCTAAGCCCAACCCAAAGGGGTGGTCCCCATCTCGCATGTTATTTTGGATTGGAGAATTGATGCTTTGGGCGGGCCACTGGAAATGACCGCCCTTAGTCCTTTGTTAATCAAGTGCTTAAAAGCACATGTAAACGGATGCAGTCCAGTCTGAGCTGGGGCTCCATGCTTAGCATGTAATGTGATGCTACTTAGGCACTAACCTGCCCGGTCGATGAGTAAAGTAGTGCAAAGTTTGTTCTGTTGTAAAATTATGCTCTGCTGTCATCATCTACAAGCTCGCCTCCTGTTCATCTTCCAAGCCGAACGACACTAGAGGAAGGGTTTGTGAACCATCCTCGAAGAAACGGAAGAAGAACGCTCAGGACGACATCGTTCGCCAAGAGGGCCTTCAGCGCCGAAGCCCGACGGCGTGCAGCTTCTGCCAGCAACCGCTCGAGCCCAACTCCGGAGCCACTCCATCGCCCCCATGAAGTCGTCGGCACGTAAGCTCGGACGCCCCAGCCTCTGATGTATAATCTTAATCATGTGTAATTATTGAATATACCTGTTTGTTTAAACTGAGCCATACGGTGTCTCTTTGCCTCTCCGTCCCGTGTGGACCTGCGCATTATGGGGGCCATCACACTGGTGTCAGAAGTGGGGTCTCAAAAGCAAATGTCCTCTGAATGCTGTGACATTCATGACTTCAAAATTGTAATCAAAAGGGAATCACGGGACTGATTGTGGGACTTTTACCCCCATTTGAGAGGCTTGAGGCACTGGAGGGCTTGAAAAAAAAAATGACTGTATCTGAGGGAGCTCCCACTCAACAGCCGTCACTCGGAGCAAGCATGCTGGCATTAGGAAGCGTCATTCCGACGTTTACGGGAGATAAGACAGGGGTTCCAATCTGCGATTTCTTTTCCATGCTAGAAGAGATTGGGAAAATGGGGGGATGGTCCGATGCTCAAATGCTGGGAATGGCGAGGTGTAAGATGGCAGGAGCTGCTCATGATTTTGCATGGCGAGACGAAAAAGTAAAATCCACAAAATCATTTGCGGAACTTAAGAAGCTCGCGTTTGAGCATTTTGACACTGAACCACGTCACGTGCGAGTACAGAGGTTCCGTGACGCCGGACAGATGGTAGGGGAGGACGTGCGAACGTTTGCGTCGCGGCTTCAGCGCTTAGCGCGCGATACGTTAAGCAGGGAGGAGGAAGGAGACCAGCTTAAGAAGAAATACGCGGAGGATATACTTAAAGAGGAAATGACCGCTTTGTTCGTGGCTGGTCTGCAAGACCCCGTGCGCCGGTTCGTGCTCTCGCGCAAGCCGAGCAATTTCGACCAAGCCGTGGAGGCCGCATTGGATGAGGAACAAAATGAGGCGTTAACGACAGCCGCAGCGAGAGTACGCGTCATAGAGAGAGCGGTGCTCAACCCTGAGGTTGCTCTCTTGACAGAGCGGTTAGATCGCTTAGAACAGCTGCTATCTCAGCAGGTAGAATGCCAGGTTGAAGCGCGCGCTCAACAGCGCCCATTCGCTGGAAACCGGAGACCGCCACAAAGCTACAGGCGCGGTATGCGAGATTTTGAAGAAATCGTATGCTTCGCTTGCCAGGGTCGCGGACACATCGCCAGGTTCTGCCAAAACGTGCGCCGTGGGGAGCCACAAAGAGAAGCAGGCGAGACACGCCCTAAGCAAGCCTACAGCGGGGCTCCAGATACCGAGTCAAAAAACTAGTTAGTCCTCCCCAGCCTGAGGAGCGTGGGGAGGGAGCAGTAGATGATGAGGTGGTGGTAGTTTGTGTGGCCGACGAGGCATGCCCTGTTGTGCGTTGCAAGTTAAATGGTTGTTGTATGGAATTGTTGATAGATACGGGGTCAAAGGTGACATTGCTTAAGGAGAGCAGTTTTAACACGCTTCGAAGGAAGGGGGACCGCGAGGTGTTGGAAGCGTCTGGTGGTATGGCAACCAAATTTGTAGGCATAACGGGGGATCCTCTTGGCATAAGTGGACTCTACCGGTTACACTTCTCTCTCGGCGGAATTGCATTGGAGCACCCCTGCTACGTATGCCCGGACGCGGTGTCTCTGCCAAACGGAGTGTCAGGTATATTAGGGCAGGATTTTTTGAGAAAAGGGAAGGTAGTAGTCTCATTCTCTGAGGAAGAGGTTAATGCGGGCGGCTCAAAAGTTCCGTTTTTGAACAGGAGAGGGGCTGAGATTCGCATTACCGATATTGACACCCGTCAAACAGTGGGATCATTGGAGAAGGTATATTCGCGGGTTGCCGTCCGGCTGGTCGAGGAGGCGGTCGTCCTTCCTTGGTCGGAGCACATTTTGTACGCGTTTGTGCCTTCAGATGTAGAGAGCGGCGCCGTGGGAGTGCTTGAGCCGGTCGACTCTCTCAGCAATGGCCTGAAGGCAGCCGCGTGCCTCGTGACAGTTAATGACGCCCACAGAGTGCCCCTACGGGTGGTTAACTGTAGCCAGCAGCCACTGAGCCTTCCCAAGAACAAAACATTGGCTTTCTCCACCTCTGCGATAGAGCAACGTGAGCCCACCGATACGGTACTCGCAACTGTAGAGCATGCTAGTCCTTCGGCTGCTCCAAAGGTGTCGTTCGATCTTTCTCACGTAAAATCCAGGGAGAGGGAGGCTCTGGCTGGTTTGCTGAACGACTACTCGGAGGTATTCGCCGCGTCCAACCTGGATTTGGGCTGCTGTGGCGTTATAAAGCACAGGATAGAAACCGGCACTTCATCGCCCGTTTACCAGCGTGCGTACAGGATTCCTTACTCCCAACGTGAGGAGATGGAGCGGCAGGTGCAGGACCTGATTGATCGCGGCATTGTCGAACACTCAAAGTCACCCTGGGGAGCACCAGCACTATTGGTGGAAAAGCCAGATGGCTCGTATCGATTGGTAGTGGACTACCGCAAACTAAATGCCGTAACTCGCATCGATCCATACCCCATCCCCAATATACAGGAGACGCTTTCTCAGCTGGGCTCTGCCAGGTACTTCACGGTAGTGGACATGGCGGCGGGATTCTGGCAGATAGCAATGGATCCGGCAGATGCCGAGAAAACGGCATTCAACACGCCCTCAGGGCACTATGAATGGAAAAGAATGCCGATGGGTCTGGCCAACAGCCCTGCTGTCTGGCAGAGAACCGCTGATGTTATCCTGGCAGGTCTTCTGGGGAGGCTGTGCTTCGTGTATATGGATGACATTATCATATACAGTGGCAGTTTTGATAACCATTTGCGCGATATTGAGCAGGTTTTGGTGCGACTAAGAGCAGCGGGTCTCAAACTGAAGCCCTCTAAGTGCCAATTCCTCAAAAACGAGGTGAAATACCTCGGGCACGTTGTTTCAGCTGACGGCGTGCGACCGGACCCTGAGAAACTAAGGTGTGTCTCGGATTTTCCATCCCCGACTAGCGTCCGCCAGGTCCGGCAGTTTCTCGGCCTGATCGGTTACTACCGAAGGCACATAGAGGAGTTCGCCAAGCTCGCTAAGCCGCTCACCGCCTTAACAGCCAAAAATGTCGCCTTTTGCTGGGACGAAAACGCGGAGAATGCTTTTGGGGCCCTGAAAAGGAAGCTAATGAGTGCACCGCTGTTGCGCCACCCGGATTTTAGTTTGCCCTTCGTTATGGCCACAGATGCGTCAAAGTTCGCAGTTGGTGCCGTGCTATCTCAGGTTATCGAGGGCAAAGAACATCCCGTTGCTTTTGCTAGCCGACAGCTGAGCCCCACAGAGCAAAAGTACGGAGCTACGGAAAGGGAGTGCCTCGCCGTTGTCTGGGCAGTAAAGCACTTCAGATGCTACCTTTACGGCCGCAAATTCAAGCTAGTCACAGACTGCCATCCTCTGAAATGGGTGATGAGTGTCAGGGACCCTAGCTCGCGACTCGCTAGATGGAATCTACACCTGCAGGAATACTGCTTTGAAGTTGAGCACAAGTCAGGAAAGACACATCTGAATGCTGATGCACTCAGCCGCACAGCTGCCGTGGCAGCTATAGATGAGTTTGTCCCCGTAGTCGACCCCGCCGAATTACGCACAGAGCAGTGCAAAGATCCTGACCTGAAGCGAATAATCGAAAGCTTAGAGGGCGCACCGTCTCACCCCGAACAGCTAGGTTATTTCATTGGCAAAGACGGCACCCTGTGTCGGCGCACGAGGCCAACCAGGAAAGGGAGACCAGAGAAAACCGCTTGGGAGAGAGTCGTCATACCTCGGTCGTGGACAGAAAGGGTTCTTCGCGCGTTTCACGATGCGCCATGCGCCGGTCATTTTGGTGTAGCGAAGACACGCAGGCGTGTGGAGCATTTGTACTTTTGGAGTGGCATGCGACAGGATGTTAGAGACTACTGTGCGAAGTGTCATTCCTGTCTCGAAAGAAAAACACCCAAGGGACGAAGACCAGCTCCAATTCAGCCGTTCCCTGAGGTTTCGGCTCCCTTCGAGCGGACAGGTATGGACATAATGGGCCCCTTGCCCACGACCACTTCCGGAAACAAGTACATTTTAGTATTTGTCGATCACCTTTCAAAATACGCGGAAGCGGTAGCACTCCCAGATCAGAAGGCAGACACGGTTGCAAGAGCATTTGTCGAACAGATCGTGCTCCGACATGGACCCCCGAGGCAACTCTTGACAGATCGGGGAACGAACTTCGTGTCGCAGCTAATGAGGAGAGTTTGCGAGCTGCTTAAGATCGCTAAGAAGCAGACAACACCGTACCATCCGGCTTGCAACGGCGCGGTGGAGCGACTGAACCAACCCGTGGCCGGGTTCCTGTCGCATTTTGTTTCGCGCGACCAGCGGGACTGGGACTTGTGGCTCCCGTATGCAATGTTTGCCTACAATTCCGCAGCACACGAGAGCACGGGCGAATCGCCATTCTTTCTTCTCTATGGCCGAGACCCGGACCAGCCTAGTGAAGTGCCAGAGGGCCCCCGTCGTGTCCCATACGCTTCACTGGACGACTATAAGGTTGAGCTAGAATCGCGCTTGCAAGTGGCGAGGGACATCGCAAAGGAGTCCTTAAAGAAAGCGGCAAAGCGCAGGAAGGAGGTGCACGATCGCAGTGCTAGAGACGCGCCGTTTGATGTGGGGGACAGCGTGTACATTGAAAACTGCCAAAGGCAGATTGGGCTAGCTCGTAAGTTCCAGACGAAGTGGAGAGGACCGTGCGAGGTTGTCGAGAAGCTTTCTCCGGTAAACTTCAGAGTCCGAGACGTGAACCGGCGTTTGATAAGGATACACGCAAATCGCCTCAAGTCGGCACCGGTTCAGTATTCACGAAATGAGGAAAGGGAAAGCGCGGATTTTGATGGGGACAGAGGTGAAGCGGAGCGCGCAGATAGTTCGCAAGAAACGCCCTCTCCTGCATTTGTTCGGCAGGCGCCAGAGGTGACGGCCGGAATGTCACCGGATTTACTTCATGCATTGCTAGAAGAAGAAGCGTGCGAGGTTGCCGCGCAGATAACGCCAGGAGAGGCTCCTGCCACGAGCCCTCGCGAGTCCCAAAGCAGACAAAGGGTCACAGACTTACTTAGTATGACTCATGAAGGCCGATATCCGCTGCGAAATCGGAAAGCTAAATCGGACTAATGGTGTAAACAGAGCGGAGTTGTGAACTGGTTAGAATTGTGTAATGCCACAGCTCATAACATTGCTATGTGCTTATGTGTTAAGTTATCGGAGTTGGTAGTTAAACCTTTCTGTCATTAAGTAACACCTTCACAGGAGAGCATGGTTAGAATTGTGTAATGCCACAGCTCATAACATTGCTATGTGCTTATGTGTTAAGTTATCGGAGTTGGTAGTTAAACCTTTCTGTCATTAAGTAACACCTTCACAGGAGAGCATGTGCGGAGCGCATGCAGAACCTGCCCTACTTCCTTTCGTTATCTATATTTTTGTCTGTGCCGTGATCGTGCTAGAAGTGGGAGCTCCTTTGTAACTGTGGTAAATTTATTTCGTCCAGTTTGGACTAGAAAAGAGAGGCTTGGGTGCTGAGTTTCATGTTTATCTGTAAAAGAAGATCAGTGCTGCCCCTGGAGACGCCAATATTGATAGCGGAGGCATATGGTGTTGTGCAGTGGTGTTGAGTGCAGCGAAAAGTGTTTTGTCGGACGCACTGTGCGAGGCGATTCAGAAAGACAAGGGGAGCTGCGTGGACTCAAATGTTCGGAGAACATTCTTCTGGAGGGTGAGCGAGTGTGACATTCCGTGTGTGCTACGAGGATCCACGTTCGACGGCGCGGCGTAGACGGAGACCCGTGACAGCGGCATCATCAATTACCCAGCCATGCTCTTTGAGTGACGACCAGAGCAACCGGACCCGCCGCCGCCCCGGGGAAACAGGCTTTGTCCTCCCCAATTTCCGGGCACATTCCAGGACAAGGGAGCTGTCAGCGGGCCAGAGCGCGCCGTGCCACAGCCGACGCTGTGCGCTACCGCGAAGACAACATTCTTTCCCTCCCCCCCCCCTTTGTCGTGGGCTATCGCCGGGAGGGCACCCACAGCTTCCCGGAAGGGCCGTGACGGACACCTGTCAGACAGACAGGCAGTACTCGCCAAGAATGTGGAAAGACAGGCGCTAGTGAATTAGCTCCGAAGAGAGAGAATGTGTATACTCTCACTTGAGAGAGAGTGGTGGCGTTTTTGTTGTTTATTTAGTTTGTATTGTTAACAGACTCTGGGTTCGAGGCTAAGCCCAACCCAAAGGGGTGGTCCCCATCTCGCATGTTATTTTGGATTGGAGAATTGATGCTTTGGGCGGGCCACTGGAAATGACCGCCCTTAGTCCTTTGTTAATCAAGTGCTTAAAAGCACATGTAAACGGATGCAGTCCAGTCTGAGCTGGGGCTCCATGCTTAGCATGTAATGTGATGCTACTTAGGCACTAACCTGCCCGGTCGATGAGTAAAGTAGTGCAAAGTTTGTTCTGTTGTAAAATTATGCTCTGCTGTCATCATCTACAAGCTCGCCTCCTGTTCATCTTCCAAGCCGAACGACACTAGAGGAAGGGTTTGTGAACCATCCTCGAAGAAACGGAAGAAGAACGCTCAGGACGACATCGTTCGCCAAGAGGGCCTTCAGCGCCGAAGCCCGACGGCGTGCAGCTTCTGCCAGCAACCGCTCGAGCCCAACTCCGGAGCCACTCCATCGCCCCCATGAAGTCGTCGGCACGTAAGCTCGGACGCCCCAGCCTCTGATGTATAATCTTAATCATGTGTAATTATTGAATATACCTGTTTGTTTAAACTGAGCCATACGGTGTCTCTTTGCCTCTCCGTCCCGTGTGGACCTGCGCATTATGGGGGTCATCACAAGAGGAAGGGCTTTGCTCTACGGTGCCGTACTTGCGTGTGCCAGAAACAAACACCCTGGTCGATGGGTGCGCGATATTGTTAAAAAATTTGCCAGGTGTACATACGAGCAGCATTTAAATGAAAATAAATACTGTCACCATTGTGCAACCTGTCGAGTCGCATTTGTTTCAAGGTAAGGGTGTCTTTAGGTACTTTTTCCATTGAGAAAGATTTTTTCATTTTTAGAATTTGTTAGTTAGGGGGTTGACCTATATTCCGGTCCGACCTATAGTTCGATTTTTACAATAATACCGCCGACGAATTAGTCTCAGGTAGGCACAGAACAGGCCACAAAAGTACCAAACCTATGACCGATTACCTGCCTAGTAACGAGAACCAAGCGAGTGCCGAGTGCCCCCAGATGTTTACAGCGGATGCGAACGGAAGCGCGCCCGAATCGGTCGCAGTCGCATCACTGGTGTCCCCAGTGATAGAAACCAAACGAAAATAAAATTTTCGTGACGCTTTGCGATGCCAGAAAACCACGGCCTCGTGGATGCCGAAAAGTGGCCAAAAGACCGCGGGCAGACTTGCGCCGTAGCATTCCAAGGGGTGCGCTCAGTGAGCAAAATTTTACCGCTCTAAAGAACATTTCTGGCGCTGAAACGTGCCAAAAAGCACAAAAGAAGTGTACGTCCGATTATGAACCCATTACCGCTTGCGAGTCGCAAGCGAGGTGAGCTTTCGGCAGTGAACTGAGCTGCTCCCAGGCTGCCGTAGTCGTCGCTAAGCCTGCTTCACATCGGCCAAAACAGACGAAACTCTCGAAAGCGCGCGAACAACGTCATTTCCGAGAGTTTTCGCTTCAAACGAGAAGGCGACCCACAGGTCGCGCTTGCGAGCAGAAACAACGGTGTTGTCGAGCTGCTGCCTCGTCGCAAGCAACTGCTGGTTGCACGCCCTTTGCCGTGTTCGACGCGAGGAGCTGCGTTAATAAATCGGGAAGACAACTTTGGGGAAGCCGGTCTAGAAATTTGCTTGCCGCTCATCATAATCGGCCTGCATCATAATGAAACACCGCCCCTAGCTTCGTTGCACTTTTGACGGTGCAAATCGACCGATAACTTGCCGAAAACACGAAAAATCTAAGTGTCGTCAGCGGCGAGTCGGGCTGTCAACATGGCGGGTCAACGCAACCACAATGTTTCCCCGGTGATTTTCTTGAGCCGGTCATGCTTGATTCGCGCCATCCAACTAGACAAACGGTCTAAATGCGAGGTAGGATCACTGAATTTTGTTCCTAGGCATCTGTCAATGGCGCGGAAGCGACGCTGCGTGAACAGTGACACTCGAACCGTAGAATTAGCACAGTGTCGTCGACAACGGTGCACCGAAAAACTCGCCGAAAAACTCAATTGCAAACTTCACAGCTGTACACCTCGGGAAAAAAAGACTGCCCGTAATCATGCAAAGCCCCTACTGCAAAACTGTTCAGTTTTCACGATCGCACTGCGTACCTAAAATGAGCGGGTAATCGTTCTTTTTTTAGCACAACAAACACAACCTCAGACTCGAGCCACGGCATTTCCGTGAACCCCCCCACCGCATGATAGCGGCCACTGCCTTCGCGATTCGAAATACCCCAAAGGCTGAATGCATGGGCGGCGACCGCGGCCTCGTGCAATGCTTGGTCAGATTTGAACATGGGTTGCAGGCGCCCGGTAAGAACTTGAAACAGCCAAAGCTCACTGTCTTTTTTGAGCCTGAATAAAGTTCTGCTTCACTGAATACATTGCATTTTGACTTCTTCGCCGTTGCGGCGCAATTAAAGCTCGACTGCTTTAGATTTTCTCGGGTGATCGCTTATATCGAATTATCGCTTATAACGAATTTTTTCGCTGTCCCACTGACGTCGTTATAACGAGGGATTACTGTATGTTGAAAATTGGTAAATTGGTTTTTGGGGAAAGGAAATTGCATAGTATGTCTCACATATCAGCTGACACCGCGCTCCCGTAAGGAAAGGGATAAAGGAGGGAGTGAAAAAACAAAGTGAAGGGCTCGGTAATAATTTCGACCACCTGACATCCCACAGAAAATGGGCGCCCTCACATGCAAGCGTTTCAGCGAAGCAAGGATTCAGTGAATAGAATAGAGCGAACAGTGTAGCGGCGCGGCGCTGCAAAGCGTTTCGCGAGCTTTTTTTTCACATGCGTCGCCGCTGCGCGCTTCCCACTACTGCAAAAACCAATGTTGGTGGCAGAAGATATGCACTTGCAACCGGTTTTGGTGGCCTGCAAACACAGAAAAGCGTGACATATAAGCATTACTTTAAAAGAACGTCTTGCTGGGCAAGTTGGTACATCTTTGGATTACAGGCGCGAAAACAGACAGACCACAAGGTAGATAAACGGGACGGGGCGCCACTCACAACTGATTTATTCGAAGGCACGACAAACATATGTTTGTCGAATAAATCAGTTGTGAGTGGCGCCCCGTCCCGTTTATCTACCTTGTGGTCTGTCTGTTTTCGCGCCTGTAATCCAAGCATTACTTTGTCATTTATTTTCATAGTTTATTTAAATAAATATAAATATTGCGTTTTATGCATTCAACAGCACCACTTTATATAGTTTTTTTGAACAAAAGTTTGCACGTGCGGCGTATAAACACAAACACTGGTCTATGTGTATGCTTTCTTGCATGAGGCCTCTACTGGTCACGTGGCAACGCCGGGCCGTCAATGGTTGAGATGCGGTGCTGCCGCATTGCCATCGAGAAAATTTCCAACTTGCCCAAACCTCGCCACTCCAGCCGCTGGAGCTTCCTCCGCCGCTTGAGAGAGGGTGTATGAGCCGCTGCGGCGGGATTCGCGAGCGGTTCACTTGCATGTGAAACAGGCTTTAGCATTTCGCCTTCATCGAAACGCTGCCACCGCGTTCGGGTTCGAACCGGGGTACTCCGGATCAGTAGCCGAGCGCCCTAACCAGTAAGCCACCGCGGCGGGTAAAGTTCGCCATTCGCCGTTTCGTCACTTGGGTTTCTCCGACCGCATCGACCGAGTGGCGCTCCCTCTTCATGAAGTTACATTCGTTCGCCGTGTTGTCATTGCGTCTGGCGGTTCCACTGCTTTGAACGAAAAGTGCCTTGTCTTTGCACGTGTTTGACGAGCGGTGTGGTGCACACTCGGGTTGTGGACAACCTGGCCCCGCCGGTGCCGCCGGGTCCATCAAAGAAGCGTAGGAAGTATTCAGCTTAACGCCGTGACCTTGCTCTCTAGCGTGTATAGTGAAACCACAACTTTGGCCCAAATACAGGCGCAAATCTTCGCCAGCAAGAGAAATTTTCCGCAAGGTAAAATCAGTGACTTTTTTAACCCTATTTCACCTCAATAAAGTGATTTTTTTGTACTTCACTGATTTTTCGGACTGTTCAATTATTCGGACCATTTTTCGAGTCCCTTCGAGTCCGAAAAATCGATCGGCGACTGTATTTCTACAGGCCATGCTCTCATTCCGTATGCCTCCAGCTGGGAACCAATCTCATGCATAGGCATTTTAAGAACACATTGCTGTCGAAATGACATCTCATATTTTCAGCACCTCTTCTAGAATTTAGTTGTTCTTCACAAAAGGACGACATTATAGGTGTACTGAGAAATCAGAAAACTACTTTGAAAACTATTGCTTCCATGTATTCCTCTGGGTGCTAAGCCTACTTTTCACTCCCAAGTTTTCCCCAAATCATTCCAATCGGCAACAGCAGCACCGCTTAAGTCACAGATCGGTGTTGGTCTATAGCAGGAATGGTACAGGAAACTTAGCAGCTGGGAAAACACAGCACCCGAGTATACAACTGCGGGGCCCTACAGATTTACCGTATAACTGCGTGTAAGGGCCGCACTTTTTTTTTCCAGATTTGAAGGCCAATTTTCGGGCTGTGGCTCATACACGCAATGTACGGAAAAAAACTTCTTAAGCAAAAACACACCAATGAGGGAACGAGCAGCATTTATTCTAAGTTCAATCGTCACTCGCAGAGTATTCCAACTCCGAGCTGGTGCTTTGCTCTGGTGCACGCTCATCCCACAAGAAGTCGCGCAGCATGTCCGCTCTCAACACGTAGCTGTTGTTCCACGCTTCCATCATTTAGCAGAGCGGCTCTTCTTCCAGTTCGGGAAACTTGCACAGCTTGCTTCGGAAAGCACACTTTTGTAGTGATAGCTACAGTACGCTAGCATTTCGAGCCTTCAGTGTGGTGGCGCCGCCACGTGGTCACGTGGTGCGGAGCAGCTGCCGGCGAAACCAAGTGGAGGGAGTGGAGGGGAGAGAGGGACTCATGTCCCGGGACGAAGATGAAGAAGGAACGCCCAGCGAAACGGCACGGCAAAAGACTGACTTTGCAATTCGACTGAGCGAGTTTCACTCGGCTAGCTGTACCTATCCCGTCAGTCCAGGTTTAAGCAGAGCTAAACCGCAGCCATTTTTTGCAGCTTGTGTTCCTCAATGCATCCTTTTGGTTGCACCATCGTCGGAAGCACTTCTCGGCCAAGTCGAATTTCCTGCCCGCTGCATGCTTGCCGTGTTCGCAGCCATGTAGCTATTAAGGTGCTTGCCCACCGTGCTAAACTGCAACGCTCGGCGGCAGCACGCAAAAGTCACAACTACGGTGAACTAACACACTAACACGAATATAAACTAACACGCTAACACGAACAAACGCCCGTGCCTTTGACATCCACAGAAGGCTGGAGCTGGGGATACTGAAGCCAATATGGATAGAGGGAGCTTGCGGCGGAGAAAAAACTTGATAATGATGATGAGCCATGGCCTCGGGCGCCACCCGTGGGCGGCACCTGGTAGCTATTGTGCGCATGCACATCCTCTGCGATCAGCTCCCGTGGCGCGCCTTTCGCGCTCTATTGTGGAGGCCCCTGTGCATGCTTCGCCTCCACGATCAAGCGCACCGTTGCTCGTGCGTAGCCGAATCTGATCGCGGAGGCCACGGCACATGCATTTCGAAGGCTATTCCTGCGCGAGCTGTGGAAAGTCTGGATGCGGCCCTTACACGGATATTATTTTTTTTTATATTTCCTTCAGGAAAACAGGGTGTGGCCCTTACACGCATTTATACGGTAACACAATGGCATTAAGGGGGGAGACTGCTCTTAAAGAAAAGATTTTTGTTTCTGCACCAAATTTAATCAAATTACACACCCTTGACTAGTTTTAGGGCAAATTAAAAAATTTCTGAACTTTAATTACAAATTCTGCTCCCAACATTACCTAGTGTACACATATGGCTACGTGCTAAAAAAAGAATTGTGGTTCTATCTGCCATATATGCTGAGATATGCTAATTTGGGATTTGCTACGAGTCCAAAATTTCCATTTTGAGAAAAACAGCAAAAACAAACGAAGTGTTGTTTATGGCAAAGTACTTCAAATTTATTCACATACTGGCATTAGCAGACACCTAATAGCCTCCTGGGACGTAGTCTGTCTGACCAGAGTGATTGGAATGGCGCTTTTTCAGTGTGCGCTGAAGATTTTCTGCAGATTTGCGCTTCTGCACAGATGCTGTTTTCCTCTGGACATCTTTTTCCCGCATGCGCTTGGTTGTCTGGGGGCTAGGCGTTAGGCTGAGCTCTTGCAGTATACGTGCAGCAGTTCTTTCGCTCCCTGCACTGAACTTCACCACTGCTTCAGCCACAGCAGCCTGCACTGTGAAGAGAGAGGCATGCCTTTCCTTTCGAGCAAGGGACCATATCATTGAGTGCAAGCTCTCATTGTTGTTTTGAGTCTTGCCTCGTTGGCAGCGTTCTAGCAGTCTCCTGTCTGCAAGCCTTTCGTATATAGGCAGTAAGGCATTGCAGACATGAAGAGGTAGATTGTGCCGATGAGGTGGCATTGCCTCGCCTCTGGCCTCTGCCGCATTCTGCCGGCACCAAGAATCAGGGCCTGTTGGACGGAGGCTGTGATTTGAAGTGGAGTCGCTGGACGTCACATGATGGTAGGTGGACATCACAGCTTTGTGCGTGGCCTCCACATCACCTATGTGGGATTTGAGTGCCCACGAATAATAAGAGCTCAATTTAGCGATCAAATCTTGCGTGAGCTTGCCTCTCCCACCAAGCGATTCTCCAGCAGCACCTTTCTGTTTGGTAACCACGTTGCGCAAAGCAGTGCCCATGCGTTTCTGCACGTGGTTCACACAATCCTCCTTATGGATTTCAATATATCCATACACTTCAGCTTCTTCTAAAGCGGGGAACGTGCGACTGTCCCCGTCAGACAGCATTGTGGTATAACGGAGGTTGTGTTGCTGCAGGGAACGCTGAAATAAGATCAGGGCAGCCTCAACCTCCATTTCACCAGCCTTTTTGGATGTGTTTTTTTGGCAGATGTGGCTCTGCTTCCACAATGGGTACGCCGGGTCGTCTTCTTTGGGGCCCTGCTCACAGCCGGCGCAAAAATTGCTCAGAACAACAAAGTCAAGAACAAGCCCTGTGAACAGTTCAATCACAGTTTCGACGCCGATGTGCGATGAATGCCCACGTGTCATCCATGAGCCGTCGAATGACACCGCGATGTTGCCCGGATTCCCGAAATTCAACTCTGTGTAAACTTCCCGAACTGATCGCGCGCAGTCGGAAGTCAACTTCTGAGCCGCACGGTCCACCGCGGGCGTCAACTTTTTCTTGACGTATTTCTGCCAAGTTTTTGAATGCAGACCGCGGTGGGAAATATTCATCACCGAAAATATGTCATTCAACGCGGCACGCTGGTTTCCCGTTGACTGCATCGCGCGCGCGGCGAGGATGTTCACCACGAACGGGCTAACTGTCTGGTCGGTCTCCACACGCGGCGAACTCCATCGAGATGAAATGTCGCCACAGTTCTCACATGTCAGGGTCAGTTTGGCGGCGAGGCCGTACTCTGTCAGATTTTTCAATCGTCACGTCGCCGTTGCATACTTTGCACTTCATTGACGCGAGCATCTCGTTCACCAAACGCAAGCTGACGATGGAGAAGGGGCATTTTCCTCGTTGGCGTTCCATAACCCCTCTCGCAACGGCGCCTCTCCTCCTCCTGTACCCTCCTCGCCCTCTTTTCCCCCTTTCCTTCTATTTTTCTCTCCTCCTCCTGTACTCTCTTCGCCCTCTTTTCCCCCCTTTCCTTCTATTTTCCCTTTTCCTCCGCCTCCTCGCCTAGTTGTTCTCCTCTTTCACAGCCGTTCCGCTCTTCGCTCCGTTCCTTTCTTTTCTATAACCTCCCGCCTCGCCTTTGAGCTTACAGCGGTATCTTCGCGTGCGCGGGGCATCCATTGTGCCGTGCAGCGGCTGGGGCATAGAAAGCCTGGTCCAGCGTCTTGTGCGCGCTTATTTTGGAGCATTTCTGCAGCCGCTGCAGAGAAAGCGATTCGGGGACGTATTTTCGCCTTCGGAACGCGTTCGAATCGTGGTGCAGCGTCTTGTGTGCGCTTGTTTTGGAGCGAAAACGCGGCTCTGCGCCCATTTATGCAGCCACAGAGCCCTGTTCATTAACCGCCGCAGAGAAAGCGATTCGGGGACGTATTTTCGCCTTCGGAACGCGCCGCCGCAGAGAAAGCGATTCGGAGACGTATTTTCGCCTTCGGAACGCTTTCGAATCGTGGTCCAACGCGCAATAACGCGAGACAAACTACCCGTAGTCAAGTATTAGGGCCAAGCATACACCACGCGACAGAAAAAAAACATAGGTCGCGTAGAGAAAGCTATTGCGGACGTACTTACGCCCGCGAAATCTCGCCGTGAACACTTACGCTCACCGACTGCAGTCAAAGAGCGAGGCAAATCCACTTTGTGCACAAATGTGGGCGTAAACCAACAAACGCTAAAACATAGGGCACGTAATTCAGTTGACATTCCGACTGCGTTTCACTCATGCATATACATATGTCTTTTCAGAAGGCCAATTAAGCGTTCTTTCACTGCAAAGTCATAAGAGTTGGCTTCTCCTAGAAGCCGCTTGGCGTGAAGGGTAGCTTCCAGGGTTTGCGTCGCCAAGCTGTTTCTAGTCTTTGTTTTCATCAGGTTGATCAGAGAGAAAACTCTGTTGCACTGCAGTGCAGCGAACAGGGAAGCTTGTAGAGGCAAAGCCTTATTTCAGGGCGCCCGTCTGCCTCATTGAGTCTTTAGAGCTCTTCTCTGCAGCGCTTCCCTCATCATCTCTGTACAGTCCGTGCATTTGATTCACCATGTAAATAGAATAAATATATTGTTGTCCCCCAATGTCTTCCTGAGTCCCGTCATCCTCGTACCTCCACCCTGCCCGACCCCGCTACTCGATCCCATCAATGCTTTCCGCATGGCGCATTGGTAGACTCTCAAAATCAAGGTGGTCAAGAAAGGGTGAATAAGGAGCCTATTCACACCGAAAAATAAAAATGACCCATACAGAAAGTAAAATTTCCCTACATTACAACAATAATCTATTTTTCCCCTAAACGTTTAAATTCTCTAGATATAGGAGAAAATCCCTAGGGTTGGCAGCAGTGTAAACGGAAAGAGGAGTGGGTGGGGTGAGAGGAGGAGGGGCCGGAGCAGCGAGGAGGGTTATGGAACGCCAACGAGGACTCGCGTACCGTCGGCCCGCGCGCGCCTCGGTACTGCAGTAAACAAGGCAGCTGAGGCGTGCTTTTTGAGAGCTGCAGAGAAGTTGGCGTTACGACCACTGAGAGTGAACAAAATTGAAAATTAACTTGGAGAGGTTTTTTACGGCACCACGGGTGTTCTTGCCCAACAAAAATCCGTCCGTCGCCGTTCTGTTTTAAGCGATGCAAAATCTTAAATGGGAGCACAGTTGCATGACTGTGTTCGAAAAGTGTGGAAATGACGGGGCGCTTACATCGCACCGCAGTGCAAGTTTATGCCAAACAGAGCGGCTGCCAGTGATTAGTTGACCACAACAGCGCGTTTTCCGGAAAGGCGATGCTGCAGTGATCACCCTTGAGATTACTCAGACACGAACGTCACATGATTCATTTCACTTCTTTTTTTTAATCGAGAAACATCATTATGCTAAGTAAAGCAGTTTTCGGATAGGCAGCACGACGACCTTCACCTCAACCAACGACAGCAGTGGGTGACGTATGTGGCACAGTTATGGCGTCGAACCTTTACCCATGACCTTCAGTTGACCTTTGACATTGGGGTGCCCTTTGGGTTGACCTTAAGAGCACCCGATGGGGTGATGTGAAGCCACGTGATGGGTAACCATGCGCGCAGAAGCTTCCCGCTGAATTCCAGGGTTATTCAAGTTAAGGCACTGCCAACTTTCCCACTGAAAATTGCTGCTTGTGGTTTGGTTATTCTCGCGTGGAGGGCGCAATTCCCTCATTTAAGTGCGATGCAGCACTGAAAAAAAATCACACTTTCCAATAAATGCACGCCATAAAGAGAACTTGCGAAGAAGCCGCCTTGTGTCCACGATCAAAGGGACGGAGAGCAAAGACCTCAAGTGAATAGCAGGGCCGACTAGTAGTAGCCGAAAACGATGTAAATGCGTGGGAAGGCTTACTCACCACCAGTACGTCGGTGAGTACTTTATATGTGTCAGTATTTGGCAACCTGCTTCGTGTATACTTGCTCGTATTGGAAGCTTCTCACTCATTCACGCACGAACCGGCAATTGACGAACACAGCCCTTCTACACCATCTACCAGAAATTGAGAGGAGGGGGGAGGTATTCACTATACTCTTTTTAGGCTTGAGAATAGTTACCGAATGTAAAGAAACTGGTCGCCGATGTACTTTCCAATGCGACGGTTATGCAGACGCATATCAGTATATTTCGATTTTCTAGCTCTCTCCGGCATAGCGAGAATGCTCTTTTCAATCCTCTGTATGTTGCCTTCGAAAACACTTGACAAGCTGCGACTGCAGTACACGAACAGAGGCACGCAAAAAACGGCACCATGTGACGTCACGAACCGACGAGTCAAGCGACGAAGATCATGACGTCGCTTAATTAATGGTAATGAATATAATTAGGCAAAACTAAGATTAATTACTATACTTAGTGATGACATCATATGAGTGTGACGTCATACCAGGTCAAGTGACAGCGATGTAATGTGCCATCAGACCTAGTCACGTGACGACGCTGTAATATGACATCACACCTACTCACGTGACAACGATGCAATTTCTCGTCGTACCAGGCCCCCATCTACCCCCTTCCACCCCCATCTTTTCCCGAGCACCCCCCCCCCCCCCCCCCCTACGCCTGAACAGAATTTTGTGTACCATTTCGTCAACTCTGTAATATTCTCAACTTTGTAATTTGTAATTTTCTCTCACAGCTGTTCCGCTGTTCGCTCCATTTTTTTTTATCCACTATTTTATCCTTCCGAATAACCTCCCTTTTGGTCTCCGGTTCCTTGTTCCTTCTCGGAAATTCGCTTATTACGCCGAAACACCGCAACACGAGGCGAACGCGCCAGCATAGCGGTGTTTTAGCGGCGAAAAAATGCAAGACTATAATGAACGTATAGAGATGTGGTAGCCAATTCGTTTTCCTTTTTTTTAATGAAGATTTATAATAGAACTGATTATATGCTCGCGCCGTGCTGCTGAGTCGCTGTTTCAAACCTTCTAAATATGGCGTTTAATGGGGCACACTGTTGTTCGCTTCTGTTTTTAGTGTGCGATTTTTGTTTGTATGTTTCTAATCATCCTCTTTTTTTTTCTTTTCTCGTATGGGATCGGTTAAGTTGGCAGCCTGCCTTGCAGATGACCAGGCACTACGCGTTATCTTTCGTGCAACTATTTTGCAGAGACCCGTCGTTGAATATAAACGGCTTAGCAGAATGCACGGGCGGTGCTCGCAGGTAAAAAACGTCGAGGATGCTGGCATACCATTGATTAGTTCAGTCTTGAAGGAAGACAAGTAATTGACTTAAAGCAATTTTCTCAGACTGGTTGACGAAATGGTACACAAAATTCTGTTCAGGCATATGGGGGGGGGGTGCTCGGGAAAAGATATTCTGCTGCGGGGAAATTTGAGCCATGGTGCTCTTGACAGAGAGAGCGGTTCACGCTGTCCCCTCTAGGCCAGTTGTTTTGACCAATAGTTGACACAGTGTTCGAAGACGTGATCTAGCCCTTTCTTTCAAAATGGCGCGGAATCACCGAGTAATCGGAGAATTCCTAGGATTTCCAAACCTGGAGGGAAGTAGCTGAAACGAGGGAGGGTCTTGACCTCCCAGGAACATCAACATCATCATCCCTAACTATTAGCTGCAGGTATTCCTATTTTCCCACACAATAATTGTCTTGTTGCTGGGTAATGTACAATATTTAATCAATTATCTGGCAACTTTTAATTTGGTAGCGGTATATCACACTTCCCCGCGCTCATAAGGATACACTGTTAGCATCATCATCATCATCATCGCCATCATCTCGAGAGTCAAAGGCGTGTGTCGTTGCATGATCTTTGCAGTAAGTCATACATGAGAACTGGCGCGTTTACCTGCTGGACGATCCTAATGTCATTAATGCGGACCGGGTTGTGGGCACTCTTTGCAATGCGTCATGCGCGCATGTGTAGTAATGTGGGATCCATATGGATATTGAAATGGGGGTGGAAGGGGGTAGATGGGGGCCTGGTACGACGAGAAATTGCATCGTTGTCACGTGAGTAGGTGTGATGTCATATTACAGCGTCGTCACGTGACTAGGTCTGATGGCACATTACATCGCTGTCACTTGACCTGGTATGACGTCACACTCATATGATGTCATCACTAAGTATAGTAATTAATCTTAGTTTTGCCTAATTATATTCATTACCATTAATTAAGCGACGTCATGATCTTCGTCGCTTGACTCGTCGGTTCGTGACGTCACATGGTGCCGTTTTTTGCGTGCCTCTGTTCGTGTACTGCAGTCGCAGCTTGTCAAGTGTTTTCGAAGGCAACATACAGAGGATTGAAAAGAGCATTCTCGCTATGCCGGAGAGAGCTAGAAAATCGAAATATACTGATATGCGTCTGCATAACCGTCGCATTGGAAAGTACATCGGCGACCAGTTTCTTTACATTCGGCAACTATTCTCAAGCCTAAAAAGAGTATAGTGAATACCTCCCCCCTCCTCTCAATTTCTGGTAGGTGGTGTAGAAGGGCTGTGTTCGTCAATTGCCGGTTCGTGCGTGAATGAGTGAGAAGCTTCCAATACGAGCAAGTATACACGAAGCAGGTTGCCAAATACTGACACATATAAAGTACTCACCGACGTACTGGTGGTGAGTAAGCCTTCCCACGCATTTACATCGTTTTCGGCTACTACTAGTCGGCCCTGCTATTCACTTGAGGTCTTTGCTCTCCGTCCCTTTGATCGTGGACACAAGGCGTCTTCTTCGCAAGTTCTCTTTATGGCGTGCATTTATTGGAAAGTGTGATTTTTTTTCAGTGCTGCGTCGCACTTAAATGACGGAATTGCGCCCTCCACGCGAGAGTAACCAAACCACAAGCAGCAATTTTCAGTGGGAAAGTTGGCAGTGCCTTAACTTGAATAACCCTGGAATTCAGCGGGAAGCTTCTGCGCGCATGGTTACCCATCACGTGGCTTCACATCACCCCATCGGGTGCTCTTAAGGTCAACCCAAAGGGCACCCCAATGTCAAAGGTCAACTGAAGGTCATGGGTAAAGGTTCGACGCCATAACTGTGCCACATACGTCACCCACTGCTGTCGTTGGTTGAGGTGAAGGTCGTCGTGCTGCCTATCCGAAAACTCCTTTACTTAGCATAATGATGTTTCTCGATTAAAAAAAAGAAGTGAAATGAATCATGTGACGTTCGCGTCTGAGTAATCTCAAGGGTGATCACTGCAGCATCGCCTTTCCAGAAAACGCGCTGTTGTGGTCAACTAATCACTGGCAGCCTTGCCCTGGCAACTTGCACTGTGGTGCGATGTAAGCGCCCCGTCATTTCCACACTTTTCGAACACAGTCATGCAACTGTGCTCCCATTTAAGATTTTGCATCGCTTAAAACAGGACGGCGACGGACGGATTTTTGTTGGGCAAGAACACCCGTGGTGCCGTAAAAAACCTCTCCAAGTTAATTTTCAATTTTGTTCACTCTCAGTGGTCGTAACGCCAACTTCTCTACAGCTCTCAAAAAGCACGCCTCAGCTGCCTTGTTTACTGCAGTACCGAGGCGCGCGCGAGCCGACGGCACGCGAGTCCTCGTTGGCGTTCCATAACCCTCCTCGCTGCTCCGGCCCCTCCTCCTCTCCCCCCACCCACTCCTCTTTCCGTTTACACTGCGCCAGCTCTTCCGAGCCTTCGGCGCAGGCCTGCCAACCCTAGGCATTTTCTCCTATATCTAGAGAATTTAAACGTTTAGGGGAAAAATAGATTATTGTTGTAATGTAGGGAAATTTTAGTTTCTGTATGGGTCATTTTTATTTTTCGGTGTGAATAGGCTCCTTATTCACCCTTTCTTGACCACCTTGATTTTGAGAGTCTACCAATGCGCCATGCGGAAAGCATTGATGGGATCGAGTAGCGGGGTCGGGCAGGGTGGAGGTACAAGGATGACGGGACTCAGGAAGACATTGGGGGACAACAATATATTTATTCTATTTACATGGTGAATCAAATGCACGGACTGTACAGAGATTATGAGGGAAGCGCTGCAGAGAAAAGCTCTAAAGACTCAATGAGGCAGACGGGCGCCCTGAAATAAGGCTTCGCCTCTACAAGCTTCCCTGTTCGCCGCACTGCAGTGCAACAGAGTTTTCTCTCTCATCAACCTGATGAAAACGAAGACTAGAAACAGCTTGGCGACGCAAACCCTGGAAGCTACCCTTCACGCCAAGCGGCTTCTAGGAGGAGCCAACTCTTATGACTTTGCAGTGAAGGAATACTTAATTGGCCTTCTGAAAAGACATATGTACATGCATGAGTGAAACGCAGTCGGAATGTCAACTGAATTACGTGCCCTATGTTTTAGCGTTTGTTGGTTTACGCCCACATTTGTGCACAAAGTGGATTTGCCTCGCTCTTTGACTGCAGTCGGTGATCGTAAGTGTTCACGGCGAGATTTCGCGGGCGTAAGTACGTCCGCAATAGCTTTCTCTATGCGACCTATGTTTTTTTTCTGTCGCGTGGTGTATGCTTGGCCCTAATACTTGACTACGGGTAGTTTGTCTCGCGTTATTGCGCGTTGGACCACGTTTCGAAAGCGTTCCGAAGGCGAAAATACGTCTCCGAATCGCTTTCTCTGCGGCGGCGCGTTCCGAAGGCGAAAATACGTCCCCGAATCGCTTTCTCTGCGGCGGTTAATGAACAGGGCTCTGTGGCTGCATAAATGGGCGCAGAGCCGCGTTTTCGCTCCAAAACAAGCGCACACAAGACGCTGCACCACAATTCGAACGCGTTCCGAAGGCGAAAATACGTCCCCGAATCGCTTTCTCTGCAGCGGCTGCAGAAATGCTGCAAAATAAGCGTGCACAAGACGCTGGACCAGGCTTTCTATGCCCCAGCCGCTGCACGGCACAATGGATGCCCCGCGCACGCGAAGATACCGCTGTAAGCTCAAAGGCGAGGCGGGAGGTTATAGAAAAGAAAGGAACGGAGCGAAGAGCGGAACGGCTGTGAAAGAGGAGAACAACTAGGCGAGGAGGCGGAGGAAAATGATCGAAGTTTTATCCTCATTTTACAGCTCAAATATTGGCTCTGGAGATTAGAAAATTCACAGGCTGGTAGAGAAACAGCTGCAGATTTCAAAAATTCCATTTTTGAAAAATCGATTTTTTCGCGATTTTTTATCCTCCAAGAGCCGTCTCCCCCCTTAAGGCTCCCGTTCTGCAAAAAATTTGGCAACAGCATCAGCATTGTGAGTGAAAAAGCAGGTGGGCCCACCTGCCATCTAGATCCCATGACCAGCGACGTCATCACAACCTGCCCACCATGGCAGGTGGCAGTTAAATTAACAACTGAATGTGAGAGGTTACTCGGGAAGAGCAACCTGGGTCACACCAGTGGCAGCAGCTGCAATCGCACGGCAGTGGCGCATTGCCTTAAGCGCTGCACCACGGCACCAGGAGGGGTATGAGGACTCACAGGGATCTATGAATGTAAAGTAGAGAATGACCAATTCTGGATACTATATGGGCACTGACCCATTAACACTACTGCATCACACCTTTAAAATGTTCCGAGTTTTTAACTAGTAACAGTACCAGCAAATGCTTTAAACAGCTGCTCTACGTTATGTTTCCAGTAATGGGGCTGACTGGGCCAACTTATAGTATGAGAGAATCTATATCATGGGAGATAACAAAAGCATGCAAAGGTACAAGAAATGAATGGGTAACGCAAGCACTAACTGTCAGCCACACTTTGTAGCAGTGATGGGCAAATATTTCAAATTTGCAGTAGTAGTTTGCAAACAGCACTAAATTTTTCAATACACTTTTTACTGCTTAAATTGTAACATTTTCTCTAACAATCAAAAAATCTGAAATTTTCTATTTCATGTGAATTTGCGGCGATATTTCTTAATGCTGTTCACTGCTTCAATTTTAACAGCCTTGCACTCACTACATCAGTCTAGTTGCTCTTGGCAGAGCTGAGTGCCAACATGCAATTATGGCATGAGCTGTGGGAGTGTGTACCAGCCCGACGAACTGGGCAGGATAACATCATGGTTTGCACATTTGAAGAGTGCCTGCCTCTACTGTACACATGTTATTCAGATACACACGCTAAGCCAGCTGGAACTGTGGGCTGTAGAGTGAGTTGCACACTGGTAGCCGAGAAGTACGGCTTTCATCACTTTTTTTATCTTAGCAGAGAGTGAAAGTCAGACTTTTTTCCTAATGCCATTTCATAGGTTTGTGAAGAAAAGAACTGAAGGGAGAAATGACGGCACTATTGCTGAAAGCACTGGAGCCCACAGGCAGGTTTCTACACCTTGAGTAAAGCTGAAATTTGGGCGAGAGGGTATGCATTCATTGTAAGGGAACAGTGCAACAGCGACAGGACATAGACAGGCAAGCACGAATGAAGTCAGCACTTGTCTTGTCTATGTCCTACCCCTGTTCCCTTACAATCAAGGCCGGTTCCAGCCACTGTCACTGAAAAGCAATACAGAGTGGCACACCAACCTTTGCCCTATGTGTCATCTCACGGACATCAAACTCCTCGAGTGTACCCACGAGGCCATTGTCATCACGGAAGCCGCACAGCACCCGTGGGATGCCCACCAGAAATGACTGCGCCCACCATTTGAGCAGCTTGAACCTGCAAAGGGAAGAAGCGATACAACGGACTGCAGTTGCATGCTAGTGCTACACGCACTCCTGTTCTGATTATAAAATATAAATGAACTACTATAGTAAAAGCTCGTTAATTCGAAATTGCAGGGACTGCAGAAAACATCTGAATTATCCCAAGGTCGAATTATCAACGACACTAAAGAAGCTGCCAAAAACCGTTTGTGTGAGTAGATTTGTTTCGTGAAAAACTGGGCAATGGTGATCGACTTTTGAGATAAAAACTGCATGGAAACGGCAATTTTTCACAGCTCCATCAAATGCTTTAACGGGCTCTGAAACAGTTTAAACCGAGGGTAAGGAAAACAGAAGGTTGATAGATAATGAAAGACATAAGATCATATTTGTGCAGCTAGAAAGAGACCCTGCTATTAAAAATGACCCTCTGCCTTTTCCCTCTCAACTCATACATCAAAGCGAGCCAGAAAAGAGGAAAGATTACAGGCCGTGATTATGCTCTGCCAAAGAACATGTTACCCAGCTCGGTTGTTTACACCGGCTGGTGCCCTTGCGCCCACCGCCACAACTGGACCCAAGGGGAGCGACCGAGTCACTGCGTACAAACCGGCCGTGACCCTGTAACAGCGTTTTCCCTACTTAGTCTACTATGTAAAGTTGTTGCGGCTTTGCTCGCAATTTGTTGCGTGGAGGGCCAATGACAGCCCCTCGCAACATACGTCACGTGACGTATATGACAGTGTATGGCAGGATTCACGCGAGAGCCCGACACCAGACGTGGCCGCAAGAAGCGGGAAAGAAAATTATAAGAAATGAATTGCAAATTATTGGCTTGCTTTCGAAAATCTGCATGCTGCGTGAACGCTCAATAACCTTCACTCGACATAATGGACGCCCTTTAGAATCACCTTCAAAACCATTTCATGGACCCTTTAATGTGTACGCACTACATGTCGGAAGTACAAGTGCTCCTCTTCGCATATGGCGTTGCACAAACAGCAGTGCGCAGTTTTGGCGCACTCAGTGAACCGAATAATTACGTGGTCGGAGGCGAGAAAAATTTGCACTGGCACCAGAGCGCAAGACGCCTTCGAAATAATTGGCTGACGATTACGATACTCAGCAATGCGAAATCTGAACGCAACTGCAGCGGCATTTCAACCATTGCAATCACATATGAAACACACAGTGCCGAATAGTGGCGACGCGCCTTTGCAACAGCCAGCTCTCTCGCCCAAAGATAGGCAAATGCCCTCATTTTTGCTTTTCCTCCCTCACTTTTGAATCGATGGCCCTCCCTCACCCTCATTTTGAAGTCATCCCGCCCTCCCCCGCCCTCACATCGTCGGCCCTCCCACCCTCACCCTCAATAACAGTCGTTTTAAAATTCCAGTTGTTTTCTGTAGTCGGCAACTTCTGGCTATATTACTGAGTACTGGACATATAAGACAAGCTCTCAAGGCACTATTGGAGAAGTGCTAGATGCTTATATTGTTGTGTGTGTGCGTGTACGTGTGTGTGAGTTGTTTGAGCTAATCCGCCAGACGAAATCGAGACAGTTACGAGTGGAGCCCCAAAATATCACTCTGGCTTTACTTCTGGCATGCAATGCATGCATACATGGGCCCTGCACTTATTAAAATTTCATTGTTATCTAATGCACTGCTGAAATGAGTCAGCGCGTTGTTGTGTCTATGTACAAAAACATATGTACACGAAGAATACCTAGAAAACGATGCAGTAGTGTTTACCACGACAATTACAGTAAGTGCTAAATGTCTGATGACGCTTCCACGTGCACGGATGGAAGATGATGAAGGCTAGGCTTTTGAACTACAGCGTAAGAGACTGGCAGTTTAACAGGCGTGAAAGCGGGTACGTGACGAAGACGACACCGCAAGCACAGCTCGAGAGTTTGGCACTTCATACAGGCAGGATGGTAAGATTTCTCTTAAATGATTGTTCATCTGAGGAAAATGTATGAACCGACCGAATTTAAACCGGAGTGGCACTCCCTCTTGGTGACGTGCTCAGCCTTACCTCGTGTCTAGTACTCTGTTGCTCTTGTCTTTTTGCGATGTGTTTCGTGGCATTTCTTAAAAGCTCTCTAAATAATTTAGTTCATATATATATTATAGTTTCAATGTAATAAATACCATGCTTAAAAAAAGCTGTGGTGATGACGAAGTGGTCTGAAGCACCAACCAGCGGAACTGATTTTTTAGCGCCGCCATACGTTCGGATCCTGCTTGCCCAGCTATGAAGTTTTTTTTTTCTTAAGTGTCTTCCCCCAGTGCGATGCCAGCTTTCCGCTGCAGTGAGGCTCTTATACTGTCACTTAAAACAAAATATTATTCAGGCCACTTGACAATTAAACGGATCACTAAATGCAGCATTTGGGCTGAATAATGGGAAACACTAACTCCCCGAGTCTGCTGCGAACGATTCCTGGGGTTGCAATTTTAGTACTTTAGCGCTCCACTCCGCCGAAAAGCGATTGTCTGTCTGTCCGAAGCCTGCTTCTAGCACGTTTTCCACCTTGGTCACGTGACGTCGTGACGTCATCACAAACTGCCCATCGTGGCAGTTCAATTAATGATTAGTCACGAGAGATGCCTCAAGAAAGACATGGGTCTCACAAGCCACACCGATGGCAGCACCTGCCGTCCCAATGCAGTGGTGCGTAGCTTAACCGCTGCACCTCTGCTTGAGGAGCAGAATCAGGACTCTTAGGGATCTGTAGGTGTAGGGAATGACCAATTCTACCGCAGTACGAGTCTAAAATGATGCAGTATCACGCAAACTTACATCATATGATATATCAACCAAAGTAAGCCAGTCTAAGTCAAGCAAAAACATAGAAAGTGAAGATAAACCATGCAAAACCAGGGCCAATGGTGCTAGCGCACGATAATTCGGGGTTAACCGCAAGCTAAACCGCCTGTGATTATTTACTTGCACGTCTACGCGTTACCAAAATGCTGAGTGTCAATTCCCTACTATGCCTGCAAGAAATATGGTTCATAAAAACAGGCGCACAATTATGTAATCACACGTATCACCAGGGACTGAAATAAACCAAGAGATGTTTGTGCTATTTGAAGAGCAATACAACTTTGTTTTTTAGCACCTCGTACAATGCAAGGTGGAGCGAGCGATGATTCAAACCAAGGTGGTTAAGGTGCTGCTTTATTTCCATGGTAAGACTACAGTGCTTGACTTTGGCCACCACATTGCAGCACCGCTTTCCTATACTGCAATTCCTGCGAAAACTGATAATATGAAGATGATACGTCTGTACGGAACCACTCGCAGTGTCAATGAAAAAATTCTAAACCAATGCCGCCAACAGGCTTTCATTTCACAGTGGAATTTCGTAGAAGCATTTTTTGTGCTGCTGCCGCTTCTTTGAAACCTCATTGAGCTGAAATCGGGCTTCGTTCCGGGAAATAAGGCTTAGAACTTGGGAATTAAACAGCCTTACTAAGCATAATTTCTACATGTTTTACCCTCCACTGATCTTCTGACAGACTCGGGGCTGATAATGAAAATGTTGCCTGTGGTAGCATGGTTCCCGTTGGAATGGTGGCCGACAGCACAGCCCAGCCAGTGCCCCTGTGTTAGCGCACTATAGAGAATACTTCACCCAAGACTTTATGCAATATTTAAAAAATGGCTTTTTGAATTAGAAGAACGCTTTTTTGAGCATAGCATTGTCAGCGGTGTAGTACAACGTGGCGACGGAGAAGGCGTGCGGCTCCCCGCCTTTCGTGTTCGCCTTGTGTACCTCTAGACTGCAAAAACTGCGTCTTCCCCGGGAACCTTCACCCTAGGAACTGGCACTTTAAAACACGAATTCATAACGAGCTGCATAGACGAAATACGCTAGCCCGGAGCACGGTTCGATCGAGCCACAATCCTCACCCTCAGACAGTGCAACTTGCCCTCCCTCACCCTCACCTCATCATGTCATTCCTTCCTCACCCTTGTCCTCACGAATTTTCATGCACCCATCCTCCCTCACCCTCACCTCACCAAGTGAAATCCTCATGAGGTAAGGGTGAGGACGCCCTCATGAGGGCTCGCCCTTGTGAGGATGCCCATCTATGCAGTCACGCCTGCTCCCGCCATCCCTTCCTCTTCCGCCTTTCTCCTCGCGCTTTTGCCACACCCTCCTCCTTCACTTTCTTCTTCGCACTCTCTTCGCTATTGCCATACTTTCATCCACAGCTGTGCTCCTCATTCGCTCTGCCAGTTAGGACGCCGAGGCTGGCGTCGACGCTCAACCTAGGAAAGGGTGCCTAAACAATGAAAATAGTGAGAAGTAAATCTGCTTTCGAAACGTCGTGTAGCTACACTCTGCTGGCTGTGATGTGCCGCAGCAACAATCCATAATAAAAACTACGCAGCTGGACTACTACTCGGCCTACAGTCACCTCAATGCCGCTACACGCATGTAAGAGGTGCGCATGGTACAATGTAAATGCAATTCAGGTCCGAGGGCGGATGTTTTGACGGTTGTTCAAGGAAAAGGTCATACCTTGTGACCTTCAAGTGCCCATCCGAAGTAAAGAGAATGGCATAGACTCGCATGGGCGTTAGCCAGGGCCACGTCGGCTAACCAAACTATCCAGATTTCTCATTTAACGGAGTCGAATTACCGAAGTTTCACTCATTCAAGGATTCACCCATTCTGCGACATGTAACCTAACTTCTCATTGCCATGGAAGAAAACTATGGGAAGACAAACAGCCCGCATGAACGCACTTGCAGAAGTTGCGGTACTGCTGCTCAGAGAGGCAGTCCCGGGAGGTCTTGAGCTCGACATATCCGGCCGTGGAGCCCGCCTGGTGGGACTCCCGACCGTGCCTGTGGTGCACGTTCGGGTCGACGCCATCCACCTCGGCACCAAAGACGAGCGAGTGAGACTCCAGCCGGCTCCGCACCACCACGCAGTACTCCTCGCACTCGTTCACCACGGCGTCCACGTCTGGCGCGCCACCAGGCTCCTCTGCACCATACACACGGGGAACCATCCATCGCACTAGCTCAGTAGCACATAGCACTCAGCAGCTGAACACGATCCACAGCTGCAGCAACAGCATTACGGTGCAGAGACCATGCAAAGACACAGGCGAGAGCATGTCACACTCACCACTAACCATGTACTGCTCGAACTTGTAGCCCCAGAATGACATGCGGTCGCGCCGGGGGTCCGCGGCGTCCTCTTCGCGCCGCCGTCGCTCGGCCTCCGTCTCGAAAGCACACAGGTAGATGCTGCCCCGGAAGCGGCAGGCGGCCAGCAGCCAGTCTTCCCGTGCTTCGTACGCCGTGCACGCCAGCCGTGTCAGCTGGCCCCGGTAGCAGACGAAGTCCGTGTGCAGGCTGCACGTTTCGTCTTGTCACAGTTTTCTGCCTTTCACAACAGCAAAGACAGGGCCCAATTCATGCGGCAGGTACAGCAAAAGGACTTTCAACGGGCACCTGATGTTTTCATGGAAATCAATGGGCACATCAAGGTCCCACCATTCTCTGCATCCGGTCCTGTTTCATCCTGTCAGCCAGCACAACACTGAGCATCTCTTCGCTCGATTCGAGCAAAACCTTCATGCCTATTCTCCAGAATACAGCAAACAAAATTAAAGTTGCACACTGTATAATGCAACAGCTGTTTTCAAACTGCAACTCTGAGGCCCCTGGGGTCAGCAAGATGGCAGGCCGGTGTGTACAGGTTCAACAAACCATCTATCACCACTTACAGGCACTAAATGTCAGAGTAAGTGGTATGTTCTGCAGAACCCACACACAGCACCTCAAGAGATCCATAAACACCACACTGCGAGCAGCATTCATGCAGAATCCTTCATCTAAAATTAAAGAATTCCAGGATTTCAAGTATACAATCACGTGATGATCAAGGAGGGCAAGGAATCTTTAAGGCTTGGAATCTTTGAGTTTGCCTGTAATCTCACACTTTATGAGCACTCTTTTTACATCCCAGGCTGTTGAACAAGGACGTTTTTTTTTTAATCTCAGCATTTTAGGGAGACTATCTGCAGAGTCTTGCAAAGACTTGAATACTCATTTCCTGCAGCTTTGGCTTCATTTTGTGCAAGACTCTTGAGCTTTAAGTACAATGCCTTCTTTTTTCAAATTTCCTTATTGCTTGCTTCTCTTTTTTTCAGCTTTCCAAGTACAGATTACATTGTTGACACATAAAAAGCACAGAAGTATTCTACTTCACAGATATTGGACTGAGCAGGCCGCTGTCGCCTCTGAATGCCCCACAGACGTGTCACTAAAAAAAATTGGCGGTGGTTTAGCTCTGGTTAAACCTGGAGTGATGCGATAGCTACAGCTGGCCGAGTGGAATTTGGTCACGTGGCCAACCACGTGACGAACCACGTGATCAGCCACGGCGCCGCGCTGCCGGCAGCTACTCCGCACCATGTGACCAACCAGGTGAGAGCGTGGCGGCGCCGCCACACGGTTGTGTGCTGCCACAGGGTGGTGTACCGCCACAGGGTAGCGCGCCGCCACACTGAAGGCTTGAAATGCTACCGTAATGTAGCTGTCGCTACAAAAACGTATCTGTAAATTCTGCCATGTGTTCCACACAAATTGGCTGTCGAAACTTGAATCCTTTCTATCAGACTGAGGAGTACTTGGAACATCCTCATGATCATGTGCAGGCATTCCCTACAATTATTTGCCAGCATGTGCATGAAAATATAATAGTAAAACTGCTTCAACCTTCATATGATCTGGCAGTGCTTGGAGTTTTTTTAAGGTGACCCTTCTGGGCAAATTCAGCCATCGCAGTAACATCAATGTTCATCATCATCAGCCTGACCGCGCCCACTGCTAGACAAAGGCCTGTCCCATATCTCTCCAATTAACCCTGTCCTGTGCCAGCAATAGCCACCCTAACCTTGCAAACTTCTTAATCTCATTTGCCCACCTAACCTTCTACCGCTCCTGCTACGCTGCCTTCTCTGGAAATCCACTCAGTTACTCTTAAGGACCATCACATTGCATTCGCATTGCATGCCCTGCCCAAGCCATTTCTTCTTCTTGATTTCGACTAGGATGTCATTAAGCCGCATTTGTTTCCTCACCCACTCTGCCCGCTTCCGGCCTCTTAACGTTACAACTATCATTTATCTTTCCATAGCTTGCTGTGTTGTCCTTAACTCTTTTCGATAGCCTCCACGTTTCAGCCCCATAGGTGAGTACCAGTAAGATACAGCTGGGTCCGTATTCTTAGTTTGTGTCACAATAAAAAGCGTCATAATCTGCCGCAGTGGCTACACCTGATTGGTCTAAACGTCGGAACCGGATGTGGTGGTTCGGATGCAGCAATAAGGGTTGAAGGAATCGGACGATGACGTCAGACACAAAGCGTATGCTCCTCTAGCAGCCGATGCTCAAGGACAGTCAACATGGCAGCGCGCTTTGAAGCAGAGCCTCTCGCTTCGAAGTTAACTCGGTGTTACTGCATTTTTCGGCCCGTGAACTGGCTATAAACATGGTACGGGACTTTCGTCTCATCTTATCTAGCCTATAACAAATTCAATGGATGGCAAATTCAACCTGTTTTTTATTTCGGACTATTCAGTAGCTTCTAGGCCTAACAAGCACCGGTTTGTTGCAGACATTGTTCTCTTCATTCAAACCGGATGGCGCCACTATCACTGGAGTTATCTTGTCTGCGTATGTTAAATGATGTAACATAAAGCATAATGACCCGCAAGAATGGTAAGTCGCCAGAGACATGCTGCTACACCGACGCATTTGACATGCCACAGGTGGTTTTTCGGCGTCCCTTACGGTTCTCACTAGCCGCGGTGGTGTGGCTCTGTATTGAGCTAGCGGGTAAGCTTGCAAGTTAGTTTTCAGGTGTTAGTGTGGTCATGCCTAGGCTTCATACCATGGCAAACTTATGAAAACTTCGTTTGCAAAGTCTCCCAATGCATCTATGAAGAGAAACAGAGCCACAGCAAGAAGATTGTTTAAGCTCATCCTTTTAATTTATCAGTGGCCGAAAGATTAAAAACCTATCAGTGGCATCTCGCGGCTCTTGCAGTGTATGTATGAAAGGAATGAAAAACATAAATTACAGTCTGCACAACCGTCTGATAACAGCGCCAACTTACGCTCAGCGATGTTGCAGACGGCAATTCCTGCACACAGTGCGCAATGTGCGAGTGAGTGCATGCTACAAATTTTCCTTTCCGTTCCCTTTTATCCTCAAGATAAATGCAAAACGCCGTGTTCTGCGAACAAGATAGCTACCTCTTATTTGTGATCGGCGATCAACGGCTTTAGCGGCCGCCTTCTGTCACTGAAAACCAAGGGGTATTGCATACAATATTTTCTTCTTTATGTATACACCTCCTGCGTGTTTGCAAACAAACGAGGTGGCGCTGCAGTCGCTAGCGGTCTCGCAGTAGGCAAAAGGCCAGGGAGTGGCCTAGCAGACAGCTGTTGAGCGCAGGTTTTCAAGGTTTGAAGGCACGCTTTCAGTTTCTGCGACTCAGAGCAATGGTTGATGCTTTCAACTTAGTAATTTCTCGAAGTACACGAGCTCGCGTTGGTCATGTGCACCGTATTCAGAGAAATAGTTCGCCACTGTGTATTGTATACATATGGTTATTAGTGAACAGAAAGCGCTTGTGCCGCTGATTTCTACGCTAAGCATTAAATGAAATAACTTTTTGACACGCTGCACTTGCCGGAACGATTTTACTTCGGGACAGTAGTGAAGGGAAGTGCTGGCGTTGTTTCGGCGGAGCAGGCATTCGCTCGCCGCCTGTTGACACACTTGTCACACAGTGCAAAAAGTGGGGACAGCGTCGTGTCCCCGGTCTCCTCTGTCTCGCTTAAGCGCTGTTTTTAGCCACAGAATCACGCACCAACCAGACCGACTTCTCCAGCCTTGTTGAACTGATCGATTTAGTGAAACTTTTTGATTTCTGAAAGTATTTTCTTTCCTAGCCCTGGGATCTTCTGTTTCTTGACGAAAAATTATAGCAAAATATTCAGTAGAAATTTATAAATTACGCTTTTTAGATGTGTGGCCGTCGAAAATTATGAGGTAATTTCTTTGAGGTTTTCTTTGATTTCAGTGCCGCATTTCTTTGACCAAAGCGAAAGCAAAGAGGCCATAAACAAGGGAATAAGCTTTAAGGTTCGTTTTCTGACCTTTCACATTTTCTGCGATTGGCATCACTCACACCTTTGTAATTTCATAACGCATGAAAATAGAATCATTCGATTTGTCGCAAACGATTCCTGAGACATTCCTGAGATCATCTAAAAAAAGAACTAATCGCATCATCATACAGAACAGGGCTTTGTGAACATGCTGGCATAAAAAAATTCGTGCACTTTCTACTCAATTATTTAAAACCTTGGGGTGACTTGACGAGGCTGTTAATTACAACTGCCCAAGAACTGCCACAGGTATAGCTAAAAATAAAAGGCATTACTGAAACTAGCGTAGCAATTTCATATTTACACCAAATTTAGTTACATATCGCATGCATAAATAACGAAAACACTTTTCATTGCCGCATCCCCTATCAATCTCGCCACATGTCTGTTAGTAGCACGCCTCGCCTACGGCTGTTTCTTTCCAAATAAGCTTCGCTGTCATGTACTACCTCATGAAACATGACACATGCATGATGCAATGAAAAAGTATGTGGGTTTTAGCACACTTAAGGTACGATATTCTAAGCACGCCAAAGTGACCGCGCAAGATTGACACCACTTAGCAGACTTCTTTCTACTCGCATCAAATAATTACGTCGTTCATATTAAGAAACAGTGTCAAGTAAATATTAAATGCCACAAAACGCGCCATTAAAACATGCTATGCAGTTAAGAAAAGAACGCATTCCTTGGGGGCGAGTGAACCCGCCGGCGGCCCCTGCACACCGGCTCAAGGTGGTTGTTGTTGCCTCAAATACGATGGCACATACCCACGGTGGGGGATTGGCCAGGGTTAATCCAAACAGGAAGAAACTCATCCAGGTTTATCTCAAGCGGCTCATAAATATAGAGGAATCTGAGAGAAACAGAAAAGCACGAATTCTGAGAGTGCTTGAGGAAATCGGAATGAAAATCGGGGAAACCAAGCGGTGTGAGTAGAATAACTCAATTTAAAAAATTAATCAGAAAGAAAATAATTTTGAGAGGAAAGTAAAGGCATCGAGAAGTACACACAAAAATCTCCCGGTTCCAATGATATACTTGTGAAGAAGCTGACACACTTGCCTAATGGCATGCCCTTTGACGGTTGCACCGAAGGAGAGGAGGACGGGAAGAGTAAAAGGCAGCCCTAATTGAGAGAGAGGATTTTGCAAAAACTGAATTCTCTGCCGTGCTAACCGCCGGCAGTAGAGGATGAAATGATCTATCGTTTCAGCGCCCCCGCATGACGCAAGGCTCAAGGTGATCAATATGTGTGCCGTTACATATGTGGTTTTCTTTTTCTTTGCACAGTTATAAGTGTACTATGCTGATGTTAAGGTGAATGGACGCAGTAACTTGCATGCTATTAAGTACATTGAGTGGCAGTGCCGACTGGCTCCCAGACGTCACGTTTTACTATCTACTACCGCGGTCCATTCCCTGTTAGCCAGTTTCCTAATGCGGCATTTAGCTGCGAGAAACCTATCAGGGCTACTTTAAATTTCCTTTTATGCTACTATGCGGATCCAACAGTGACGCAGCTGGTCAATACATGCTGCTTCTCCAATGCGCAGGCATGATGCAGCTGCCGGTTGCTGCGGCAGCTGCGGTAGGCACGGGCAGGCGTAACATGTTTTGCCTACCATGCGAAAGTCGCTGCTGACATCAGCGCCACCGCATCTTCGTGACGCCGCGGGGTGAAGGAGGTCTATAGGGAATACCACACCCTATTGCATGCATAATCCATAGATTACGTTTAAATGTCACCTTCACGCGCAAATACTTGCACTTAATAGGACAAGCGGACTCCCTGGACTGTACCACATGTGGCGTGCTAGAGACTATAGAACATGATTTAGTGGCATGGACAGCATATGCACGTGCAAGACTCATGCTCGCATCTGCTTTGAAGTCTATGGACACAAGGCCCCTCTCGGAGGATATGATCCTCGGTGCTTGGCCAGATAGCTTGAAAACTGTACAGGCAACGCGAGCGCTCCCACTCTTTTTAAGCGACACGGACCTTGCCTCGCGTTTGTGATGTTATAAAGTGTGCAGTGTTTTTTTAAATTTTTTATGAATATTTTCATCTGCCTCCTCCCATCAACATCATCCCCCATCGTGATCCTCTTTTTTTTCCTCTTCCCGTCCCCCAGTGCAGAGTAGCAGGCCAGATATCTTTCCGGCCAACCTCACTGCCTTTCCCGTCAATAAACCCTCTCTCTCTCTCTTTAAGTACATCTCCAGCCTTTACGGTGCAGAAAAGAGTACCTGAACTATTGTTTCTATTTGCTGAAGTCCATTGGGCAAATAAAGCAGCTTTCATATTACCCTTTCACAGTGGAATCCGATGGGAATCCGATGTGGCTCCCATCCATTTGTCGGTAAAGAGCAAAAGCGCCGCTGGACGTTTCCCTGCGGCAACAGCAACGCAGTGACATTCTGCCGCCGCTCACAGCCACAGCCGAACTGACATCCGCTTCCGGCATTTTCACCAATCAGGTGTGGCCACTGAGGCAGATTATGACGCTTTTTATTATGACACAAACTTGGAATACGGCCCCTGTTGTGTACTTTCCTCTTCAGGGATATTGGCAAACTGCCATTTATGACCTGAGACAACCTGCCAAATGCGCTCCACCCCAATCTTATTGTTTTAGTTATTTCACTCTCATTATTCGGATCTGTGGTCACTAGCTGCCCAAAGTTGACATACTCCCTTACCGCTTCCAGAACCTCTCTAACAATTCTAAACCGCTGTTCATTTCTGAGACTGCTAAACATTACTTTGGTTTTCTGCATATTAATTTTTAGACCCACAATACTCCTCCGCCTGTCTAACTCATTGACCGTGTTTACAGTACATATCCTGAGTGACTTAACAAGGCAATGTCAACAGCGAATCACAGATTGCTTAGGTATTCTCCATTAACTCTTATTCCCAACTGTTCCCAACCCATGACTCCGAATACCTCCTGAAAATAAGCAGTGAATAATTGCATTGGCGAGATTGTGTCTCCCTGTCTGACCCCTTTCCTACTGGAATTTTACTGCTGACTTTGTGGAGGACTATGGTAGCTGTGCATCCGCTATAGACATAAGGCTCTCCTACACCTAGATTCTGCAATGCCTGCATGACTGCTGAGGTTTTGACTGAGTCAAATGCTTTCTCGTAACCTAAAGGGGTTGGTTATACCCAACTGATTGTGTGATTATGGTCTATTGCCAAGTACCATTTAAGAAACCCTGCCTCATCATTTCCTTAACAGAAGTCTAAGGTTGCCCTGACTCTATAGTAAATATCTTAGTAAATACCTTATAGGCAACCGACAGTGAGCTGATCAGTCAGTAAATTTTCAAGTCCTTCACATCTCCTTTATTATGATGTATTAATCTTCTAGTGCAATCTCCCCCCCGTCCTTCAAGAGATCTACTGTTGCCTGACCCTCACCAGCTGCTTTCTCCCTTTTTCATCGCTCCTAAAGCTTTCTTTACTTCCTGTTTCTTTACTGGCAGGATGTCCCAGTACTGTGCGCTACTGCCTCTTTCGTTAATGTCCTGATTACCTTTGGCTGCTGTATTGATTTGTGTAGAACTCTTCGGCTACCTAGCTATCTTATCCATATTGTTAATGACATTGCCCTTCTTGTCTCTTAACGCATACATCTGGTTTTTCCCTATGCCTAGTTTCCTCTTCACTGCTTTTAGGCTACCTCCGTCCTTTAGAGCATGTTCTATTCTCTCCATATTAAACTTCCTTACGTTGGTTACCTTGCGCTTATTGATTAACGTTTATAGCTCTGCCAGTTCTATTCTGCCTGTGGGCTTAGACGTCTTAGATGGTCTTTCGTTGCCTGAGATAGCTTGCCAGTATCTCGGTATCCTGTCTAACCAACCTACCACTTACTTGTACTGCACATTCCGTAATGATAGCTGTGAGATTATCATTCATTGCTTGAATGGCAGTGCAAAGCCCGTCGGTTTGAAACTGCATCACTGTATTGGAATGAACATGGTTTTTGCATAAGTTGCCACACAGTACCGAATGAGGGGGCTTTGACACACAGGAAACTGAAAGTTGCCGAATTCACCTCATCGCGAATTATTTGCGCAAAACTGGTGCCTCTACAGACTTGTTTCTCAGCTGCTAGTCACTGTATAGCTTTGCTTCAAAGAGTCAGAGCAGACCAGAACAAATTTTTCAATAAATTTAAGGACTATGCAAGAGTGATTCATTCGTAAATACTTGAGAATTTAGTTTACAGTAACTCTGAGCACTACCTAAAAATCAAAGAGCACAATAACAGTGAAGTGCAACACTGAACACTTTGAGAAACCCTCTTCAGCAAAGAAGCCACTTTCAACCTTTGCAGAACTGGCTAAAACATGGCAGAGCAGCTTGTACTATAATTTGTGCAATGAACTGCAAAGAATGCTATGAAGAGCAAGCATCAGCAAGGAGCAAGCAAGACCGCAATAGGCATCGCACACAAAACGCCGCGCAGCGCCCGAAACTGTGCTGCTCGCAACAACAAATGTCAACCACCTGCCAGCCATCGTGAGAAACATTAAATACATTGAGCTTAACTTTTAATCGGCACCACCTATTGGCTACTGCGAGTATATCCTCGATGTGCAAGGATCCACCGGGAAGTGGTCGGCTGCAGCAACAACTGCCGAGCATAGCACCGATGCTCTGCTCATATTCCATGATGTGTTTGCTAGCTTCCAGTGTTGTATTTATTCTATCTCATAAAGCAATAAAAAAAAAACATGATGCCAATAATAAAAAGAAGCTAGCAGCACAATGCCACTATTACAACTTTCGACTACCAAAACCTAGGATTAACACTTGATTCTTCGAGCTGTGCGGATTTTCTCTTCAACACACAGTTCAACAACACACAACGACCATTTTGATGGACCGCGTTGAATGCCTTTATAGCCACTCAGTTTGACAATATACACATGCGCTGACCCAGTCTCCAATTATGCCATGAAAATCATGATTGTTCATTGGATTGCCTCAAGTAGTGTGGGCACATGTGTGCAGGAACAAGTTTTTATTACTCACCAAGATGCTGATCTCTTGCTTGGATAAAAAAAGTTAACTGATTCCACGACCTTATAAATTTGTATGAAACAGGTACTCATTCTCCTTGAAGGGGACTTATATTTACAGGACTAATTACTCATATTTCGTGCCAATGCCGGACTTGAACACAACTCCAGTCAAATGACAAAACTGCTACTTCACACGAAATCAGCCTATCACTTGCAGCTTGTCGACAATTGTTTTCATGACAGCACTCCCAAACAGAAGGTTTTTGCGAACTCATATTTTGCAACTTGCTGATGTGCCTAACATCCCCATAACTCAAGAACCAAGCGTCCTTCTATTGACACATAAGTAATGCTTTCTTTTTCATGCCAATAATGTGCTTATTGCAGTAGGCAACTCCACACATACTTCACAGTGAAGCAAGTGCATTGCAATCTTTCAACATGGCATCTTTTGGCAGGTTGCACTCAAGCACAGACAGATGTTACCACCTTTGCATATGGTCTGTACTAGCATGCTTTAATCGTATTACAATTAAGTCAGTTGAAAATTTAGCGCAGCTCTGCTGTTTTTGCATTTTTCTCGTGCTCAATCGCAGCAGAGAGGGGAGAAAGGTGGCACTCCAAAGTACAAATTTGGACAAATAGAGGGAACAAAACCTTGGTGAAGTAAATCAACAAGTGGTGTCTAAACATGACTGTAACGCATACAAAATTGAGTGGCTTATGTACATTTTGGGCACTGGTTACAGTGTTACGATGAAGATGTACATGAAAGAAGCTATCAGCCTGTATACTACTGTTTTAGTCTCAAAATTACTAAGGAATTCAATTGTGCTGTTCAATTAATTTCCTCCTCTAGTCAAGTTGGCTTTAAAAATAAAACAGTAGCATTCTCTTGCTTTCCCTGGTTTCAATGGCTGTCCACTCGTTTTATGCAATTACCCCAGAGCCCATTCATATGCCCTATTATTCTCTGTTTTATGTGCAAAAATACATTTGCAAATAGCATATCCAAAGAATTATTTTAGGAATTCCATAGTTTACAATAAATAATAGTCTTTAGTGCAATGAAATTAACATATTCATGCTAGTGCTCTCTGTTGATGGCTGATCAAGATTTTATGCAAATTTACAGGAATCACCTGTTGCAGCCTATTTGCAGTTGACATCCCTTACAATCAAACTATGAATACAGTAAACATTTCACTTCACCTCAACTAATTTACAGTAACATGATTCAACTTTATTGTTTTATGCCATTAATGGAAGCATTAATCTCCCTCGTAACTGCAAGGTGAGATTACAGGAGTTTGGGTCACGCATAACTGCCCTATTCAAGGTATGTACTTCCTTCACACATATTCTGCCAGGATAACTACTCCTACTGAAGAGTCCGCTGCATCATCACGAAACACAGTTCAGTTTTATACTAAATTATTGAACTACTGCAGTCAACATTACAAATTCTTCTAATCCAAGCCAGTACTTTAACACAAGAAGTAACAATATAAGCAGCGGCATGGGCATAAGACAGCAAGTGCCTAATGTCCTCACATGTTACGCGAGAAAATGTACAACCTAGGCCAGTTGGTCATAATACTTTTGTGAGGTGAACTCAGCCGGCACACGGTGGTGGCAAGAACAACTCAGGGCCCATGCTCTCATGCATACTTATTTCCACAGTGGTTGGCCCATACTGCAATTAAATTCCATATGGGGCAATTTACTAGTGAAAACTTTCATCTACGTTAGTTGGTTCTCAAAAAAACTTTCGTGTATAGGGAGATGGTGAAACATGGCATAGTAAACGCGACAGAACCGCCCCAATCCTCTTATTCACCTGTCGCCACCATACTAATCTGTTTTTGTCTCGACAAGTTCGTTTAATAAATCCCTTTATTCTTACTGCAAGGCCATCACTGAGTAAATGTGTAGTAAGATATCAAAGTGCAAGCCAGGAAATGACCCGAAGCCAGGAATTGCTCCTGCACGAGCAATGCAGCACCAGGCATTCCTTAAGCTTACACCGACTTAAGTCTACTTAAGCTTACAGCGACGCAGCGTCACTTTGTCTGATATGGCCTTTCCTGGGCGCAGCAGTCATCAACAGCATAGGAGCGCTTGTCTCACGATCTACTGCTTGCCTACGGCTTCGCGCATCAGTACTAACAGGCCAGGCCAAATTAGCCTACTCGTCCGGGCGGGCGCTAAGCGAAACCAGCTCTTCATATCAGCGCAAGCATTCTGCCGTAGAGCTCACAGGGCGGTGACATCCTCCCACTCTAGCTAAATCGACAGAGATAAAATGGGATATCGCCAAGCAAGGGGGACCAAGTACTTCAAAAACACCACACAAGCAACGGGGTGGCCCACAGGGACGTCCCAGTGATGCACGCTGCTGTTCACGGTGCTGACAAAGCCGAGTGCAACGGTCGCGCACAAGTGTATGCCGTGGTACCTTGCCTTTGTGATTCGGCGGGCGAAGGGTCGCCCGACGGCTGCGCGGCCGGATTCAGAGCGAACTTGTCCTTGTTACGGAGGATCCAGCGAAGCAGGTTGTCCAGCCTCTCGTTGATCGAGCGGTCCCTGCGAACTGCCACCTCGTAGCCGCGGTTCAGGTCCCACATGAGTCTGTGCCGGTGGCTCGGCATCCGCAGGTACTTCAACTGCACGGCGCCGTCGACGTACTCGCGCTGCTCCCCCGTTAGCGAGAAGTTGCCGATCTCGCGAGGCTCGCGGAAGCTGGGAAACTTGCCGTTTGAATTCTCGACGGCATCGCGCACGTTCATAGATGCGACAAAATCGCCCGGAACGGGGCATTTTTGCCGCTCCCGCGCCGGTGTTTTGCTGCCAGCGTTACCGCTCAGCGCCATCTTGACGCCAATGCTCAGCCCAGTGTTGCTTTTCCCCAACAATTCATCAGGGCTGTGTGCAGCTGAAAAACATTGCAAACTGCTAACTACTTAGGAGGGGGGTGGGAGTGGGAGTTTACTGCCTACCTGGCTTTACCTCAAACTGGTTCAAATGAGTTCCGGCAAGCGTTGGGCATCAGCTCTGGCAGCTCCATTGAAAGTCTTCTCGATGCGCTGCTGCTGTAGAGATATGCAGCAAATATAAATCGGCAGCGTGGAGATGGAAAGCACCAAGACGATAGCGCGAGTTTCGAAACTCGCCGAGGAGAAAAACAGGAATATGGCGTGGCTTCTGATCAGTGTGTGCGGCGCCGTCCAGGGTGACAGCGAACTAAGTTAGAGCTGAACGGCTTGGGAATGGCTAAGAAAGGCAGAAGGATAGTATAAATTACGGTAATAGTGCAGGTGCTGGCTAAGGTATACGTTGTCATTTCGTGCTGCTGGCCACCAGTTAAGTCATAGGTGCTCCCGAGTTCGAACCCGACCGCGGCGGCTGCGTTTTTATGGGGAAAAACGCTAAGGCGCCCGTGTGCTGTGCGATGTCAGTGCACGTTAAAGATCCCCAGGTGGTCGAAATTATTCCGGAGCCCTCCACTACGGCACCTCCTTCTTCCTTTCTTCTTTCACTCCCTCCCTTATCCCTCCCTTACGGCGCGGTTCAGGTGTCCAACGATATATGAGACAGATACTGCGCCATTTCCTTTCCCCAAAAACCAATTATTATTATTATTATTATTATTATTATTATTATTATTATTATTATTATTATTATTATTATAGGCGCTGCTGCCACGACCCCCTCCCCCATTTCTCATGAGATTTTTCACCCCCTCACCCCCCCCCCCTCGAAGATTAAGCTGGGGTAAAGGGGGCAGCATGTCTCTAAAGGCACTTTGAACTAATGCTCCTTTACGCTCCCAAAGGAGCACTACTTCAAGGAAGTTCGTCCGTGCTACGCTACACGGTCGCGGAACGACCTTCGCAAGAAGTTTTTAGCGCCCTCATCGGCGAAAAGCGTTATTAGAATTGCAAACCTCACTGCACATGTAAATACAGAAATGTCACATTTTTTTTAGTAAATTAGTTTTATAACCGTATTATGTTAAAGCAACGCAATTTTAACTGCAATAATGACATGATTTTCTAAGTACAGAGCATAACATCACAGTGCTGGCCACACTGAGGCCAACTCGCTCAGTCTGGCTGCAGGTTCACCGCCACTCATTTTGTCGACGCACACACACAAAAAAACAAGCACGAAACTGTATAAAAAAAAGAGCAGTGCAGTCTCGACGTGCGATAATCGTGGACGAGCAGTGGCGACCTGAGTCTAGTGGCGACAGCACCGCAGATGTGACGAGCTGCTCTCCGTCGCTACTCGCCGACATGGCAGCATATTTACCGTGGATACCGTGACGCTCGTATATCTGGAACGAGAGTATAGCGTGGTGAGACTGCGACAAAACAAATTATTTTATATTTTAAAACACCACTAATCTTATGAAGTGAATTTATAAAATAAAAATTGAACGTTTCTTTTCTCAATTTATTTATGCTGTTAATTCGCTGGGAAAGAGAGTACTCCCTTGAAGCCTCAAAGGACGAACTCGAGCTGCCTTGTTTCGAAGCTCCTTTGAGCTAGGTGTCCTTTGGCGCGTCCGTGTGGCAGCGCGCGTTCGTCCTTAGAGTAATGGAGCATTAGTTCAAAGTACCTTTACAGTGTCCGTGTGACAGGGGTATAACCCGCCGCGGTGGCTCAGTGGTTAGGGCGCTCGACTACTGATCCGGAGTTCCCGGGTTCGAACCCGACCGCGGCGGCTGCGTTTTTATGGAGGAAAAACGCCAAGGCGCCCGTGTGCTGTGCGATGTCAGTGCACGTTAAAGATCCCCAGGTGGTCGAAATTATTCCGGAGCCCACCACTGCGGCACCTCTTCTTTCCTTTCTGCTTTCACTCCCTCCTTTATCCCTTCCCTTACGGCGCGGTTCAGGTGTCCAACGATATATGAGACAGATACTGCGCCATTTCCTTTCCCCAAAAAACCAATTATTATTATAAGTCGACTAAAGAACTTGCCTTAAAGTTGGAAGAACAGCACGTACAGCCGTACGTGATGAACTGCCGCGGGTACATAGAATTTGTCTCCCACTAACAAAGGAGAAGGGCGACACCAAGAGTTTCAGATCCATCTCGCAGTCAGGGATCTGACTGGCAATGGGAGCTTTGCGAACGTCTCCCGTTCCAAATCTCTGCGCGGAATCCATTCAATGTTGAATGGAAATATGCGCACGTTTTTCTTTGGCGCACAGTCTTTTATAAGACGCATAACGCACCCCGAAAACACAAATCATATCTTGACCAGAAACATGGGCTAGGAACGTACGTAAGGGTTACTTGACGCGTAGCGTGGTAGATGTACTGAAGGTTTTCAGAGAATGCACGATGGGACTAACTTTCACGACTGAACTTCCTAAACAAGATGTACTTCAATTTCTGGACTTAAGACTGTTGTTGGAAGAGCGTCATTTGTGTTGGGAATATTTCCCTCGCTCTACCAAGTCTTTTCTAAATTACCAATCAAGCCACACAAAACTGGTAAAAAATGGCATTGTTTTTTCTAGCCTGAAATCTGCCATGAACAAGTCATGTCTTGAAAGAATCAATGAAAGTATTTTGCGTCAAGTTGGCCGATTAAAATCTAGTGGTTACACTTCTCATGTGATTTCCAGGGAATGCGATAAGCTTCTTAGATGGATCAAGAGCGGGGATAAGCCAAAAAGGGAAAAAAAGAAGTTTGTGGTGGTGCCTTACACGCATGGTGTGGGACATGGTTTGAAGAATGTTGCGGCGAGATACGATGTTGATGTGGTCTTTTCAGCGCCTAAAAAACTTAGAGGTGTTTGCAGGCAGGTGGAAGAGAAGGCTAAGGCAACAACCGCGAAGAAAAAGACTGGGGGTTGTCAGACCAACCATAAGAACCCTTTTGTGCCCTGTAATGTGGGGGTTGTCTACAGGATTCCGTGCACTTGCGGGTTGAGTTATATTGGCCAGACAGGACGTTGCATCAACGCTCGTCTTAGTGAGCACCACAGGTCCCGAGGTAATGGGTCTTCTTGTAACCTTGCCCGCCACTGGAGAGAAGGTACTTGCACCCCTCTGTTGTCTAACACCGTCATCCTAGGAAAACATAATGACAGCCTAACGCGGGAAATTTTGGAGGCTTTTCACATCCGCTTGGAACCTGATAGCTGTATTAGTGATCCTTCTGTCACACTAACTGATAAAGAGATGATGTTTTTATCCGGCCAAGATGTGTAGTCTCGCGCTCGTGCTGATTGTCACCTTTGTGGGCATGATTAGCAGCTTTGTATCGTTTTTCTTTTGGTTTTTCCCTCTTGTTTGTGTTTGGCGTTCTTAGTATTTAAGATGCTTGGACGTGAATTAAAATCTAGTTGCAGCGCTTGTGGTGTCCTTTCTTCGTTGTGTCCCGTTGTTTTATTGCGCTGTTCAAATATGAATCAATACCAACTCGCCCAGTTCGCAGCTTTAATGAATTTCAAAATAAGCCGTCTGTAACTCCAAATTTTGCTTTTCGCATATGAAGAGCGCCCCACAGCACTAGTTCTGCTATCTTCTCTCCCATTCTTGAAGTTCAGCAGTGGCTTGCTCCCGGGGACGAGGCAGACATACCGTGCAAACTGACCTTGACAAATAAAAAAAAAATAGGAGGGGACAGGATGTGACGCGATAGCGTATAATGCCCATGTATGCGGAATTGGTCATTATCAACTTTAGATTCATGTTCCTGCATGTGAGTCCTCATACCACTCCTTGCGCAATGGTGCAGCAGTTAATTAAGGGACGCGCCACTGCCCTGCGATGGCAGGTGCTGCCACCGGTGGGTGTTGTGCGACCCAAGTTGCTCTTCCCGAGCAACCACTCGCGATCAACCATTAATTATAACTGCCACTTGCAAGGGTGGTTAATTTGCTCACAATCTGCCCTGCTTGTCCGCTCTACGTTAGAGAGCCAAAGAGCTCTCGTCGCTAGGGTCCGAGCTGCTGCGGAAGCTACAGGGGTCCCAGACTATAGGGACACTTCCTATTATTTGTAAGGGGCTGGCCTTTAAGGCCACTTCCCACTCTGCCTTGTAAATAATCATAAATAAATGTTTTTCACTGTGCACCACCACCGGGGGAGGCTGACTGGGTCACCTTACGCCACCCTGTTTATATCTCGAATGCCGACAACGCCGACACCGGACTTCCTGCATAATGGGGCCTTTAACGCTGCCGCGTTAAAATATAGCAAGAATGTCGTTGCAAATGTTATCTAACAGGAATTCATGGACCTCACACCATTATATAATGATTACAACATCTTCCCTACAGATGGATAAAAAAAAATGCCCATGATCATTACATATCCCATGGTTCTGTGACTCCTGTTTGTCTTTTAACGCGGTAGCGTTAAGGAGCTCGCGTCACAGCAAACCCGGCGTAGTCGTTGGCGTCGTTGACCGTGAGCGAAAATTCCTCGTAAAATCCCGAAAGAAGCAATCTAGGGTCGAGGCTGGTGGGGCACCTATAGCTCACGTAACCTTAATTGTGGCGCGTTATCACAGCCTGCGCACCAGCGGATTGTTAGCACACTGCACATCGCGGCAGGTTGCAGTAAAATTAATGATTAGCCGCGAAAGGTTGCTCGGGAAGAGCAACCTTGGCCGCGAAAGCCCCACTAGGGGCAGTGCCTGCCATCGCAGGGCAGTGGCACATCGCTTAACCGTTGCACCGCTTAACTCGGCAAACTGCACATCGTGGCAGGTTGCAGTTAAATTAATGATTGGTCGCAAAAGGTTGCTCGGGATGAGCAACCTTGGTCGCGAAAGCCCCACTAGTGGCAGTGCCTGCCATCGCAGGGCAGTGGCACATCGCTTAATTAACGCTGAAACCGCGTTGGCATACGCGGTATGGCGATTGAGATCGGCCGAAGCGAGCCGCTTGGTTTAAGTGTCGTTCCTCGCTCGCCTGGCTTTTCTCGCCATATTGTAACAGTTGTTACACTGAAAAGGAATCGCAGCGGCTGAACGAGGGCACCAGAGAAAACGGACCTACACTTCAGCGTCGTCTTCTAGAGGCTGCGATCTCTTTCTTCTTCTACTTCCAATCCTCGTGTCACTGCCCCCTCTTCAGGAGCATCGCCCCGATGCGGTGTTACCGTCAGACCGAATAGCGGGGAGAAAAAGTGTTCAAGAGGTACACCACGAGTCTGACATCAGAGAATATGACTACATGCAGACGGAAAGTCACTCGGGGGGTCGCTCGTAGTACGGCTTCATTCGCACCACATGCACAACGTCGCTGCGCTTGCCGTTGTGCGATGAACGAGCTGGCGAGGCTGGTGCAACTTCGTACGTTACGTCGCTGAGGCGGCGGACAACAAGGTAAGGGCCGAAGTAGCGGCGCAGTAACTTTTCGGAGAGCCCGCGACGACGAACGGGCGTCCAAACCCACACATAGTCTCCTGGGTGGTAGGTAACGTAGCGGCGTCCAAGGTTGTGGCGGCCAGCATCGATCTGCTGCTGACGGTGAATGCGGTGTCTGGCCAGCTGCCGTGCTTCTTCCGCGCGCTGAACATAGGTGGCGACGTCGACAACAAGTTCACTCTCACTGTCAGGGGGTCCACGGGTAGCATAGCATCGAGGGGGGTGGTAACCTGTCGACCGAAGACTAATTCGAACGGAGTGAACTGCGTCGTCTCTTGCTGCGCGGTATTATACGCGAATGTTGCGTATGGGAGAATTTCGTCCCATGTCTTGTGCTCGACATCAATATACATGGAAAGCATGTCGGTCAAGGTCGTGTTGAGGCGTTCTACCAAGCCATTGGTCTGCGGGTGGTAGGCTGTTGTACGTCTATGGCTGGTGTGCGTGAGCTTGAGTGCAGCCTGAGTGAAGCGGGCCGTAAATGCAGCTCCACGGTCAGTAATGATAGCTGCAGGAGCGCCATGACGCAGGACGATGTTGTGGACGAAGAAGTCGGCGACTTCAGCAGCAGTACCGTTTGCAAGTGACGTGGTCTCAGCGTATCGGGTCAAATAATCTGTCGCGACCGCAATCCACCGGTTTCCTCTGGTCGACTTCGGAAAAGGGCCGAGGAGGTCTATGCCAATTTGCTGAAAAGGGGTCTTTGGTGGTGCTATGGGCTGCAGAAAGCCGGCTGCCTTCAGAGGAGGAGATTTTCGCCGTTGGCAATCCCGGCATGTTGTTACGTATCTACGCATGGATGGGAATAAATTGGGCCAGTAATACTTAAGCCGAATCTTTGCCAGTGTGCGACTAACCCCCAAGTGGCCGGCGGATGGTTCATCATGACAAGCGCTTAAGATTTCGGAGCGTAACTGGGATGGCACAACAAGCAGAAATGTCTCTTTGTTGCTGTCAAAGTTGCGCTTGTAGAGGACTCCACGCCGCAGAATGAAGGTCTGTAGTCCACGGCGAAACACACGAGGTACATGAGAATTCAAACCCTCCAGATACTTAACGAGTGGCGCCAACTCAGAATCTGCTCGTTGAAGCTGCGCCATACGGGAGATGCTAATGGCACAAAGAACAGGGCAATCTTCGGGGATGCCTTGCGTAGCCGGTTCCACGGGCGCTCGTGATAAACAGTCCGCGTCCTGGTGCTGCCGACCCGATTTATAGACGTCCGTAACGTCGTACTCCTGTAAACGGAGGCTCCATCTGGCCAACCGGCCAGAAGGGTCTTGAATGCTGGCCAGCCAGCATAGCGAGTGATGATCGCTGACAACACGAAACGGTCGGCCGTAGATGTAAGGTCGAAACTTACTCAGAGCCCAGATGACGGCAAGGCACTCTTTTTCGGTCGTCGAATAGTTCCGTTCCGATCGAGAAAGTGTGCGGCTCGCGTAGGCGATTACTCGCTCTGCGCCGTCCTGCCACTGTACGAGGATCGCTCCGAGGCCGACATTGCTGGCGTCAGTGTGGACATCAGTCTCTGCATTCTCGTCAAAATGAGCTAGTATTGGTGGACTTTGAAGGCGGCAGCGGAGTTCCTCGAAGGCTGCGTCTTGGGCACTTCCCCATACGAAGGGCGTGTCATCTCGAGTCAAGGCAGTCAATGGCTCAGCTAGGCGAGAAAAATCTTTAACAAAGCGGCGGTAATACGAGCAGAGGCCAAAAAACGTCGGAGGGCCTTCTTGTCGGTTGGGCGTGGGAAACTGGAGACGGCGGAAGTCTTGTCGGGGTCTGGAAGAACACCTTGTGCGCTGACAACATGTTCTAAGAAACGGAGCTCCTCGAAGGCGAAATGGCATTTCTCTGACTTGATCGTTAGTTGTGCAGACTGAAGAGCTTGAAGGACAATGCGCAATCGCTGCAAGTGTTGTTCGAAGCTAGACGAAAAGATGACCACGTCGTCCAGGTACACAAGGCACGTCTGCCACTTCAAACCAGCTAAAACAGTGTCCATCATGCGTTGAAATGTGGCCGGAGCGGAGCAAAGTCCAAACGGGAGCACCTTAAATTCGTACAGACCGTCGGGTGTCACGAAAGCCGTTTTCTCGCGGTCTCGGTCGTCCACCTCGATCTGCCAATATCCGCTTTTCAGATCTAAGGAAGAGAAGAACCTGGCGTCCCGGAGTCGGTCAAGGGCATCATCGATCCTCGAGAGTGGGTATACGTCCTTTTTGGTAACATTATTCAGTTTCCTGTAATCAACACAGAGTCGCAACGTGTTGTCTTTCTTTTTCACCAGGACCACCGGCGATGCCCACGGGCTTGTTGACGGCTGTATAACGTCGTCTGCAAGCATTTCATCGACTTGCGTCCTAATAGCTTCGCGCTCTTTAGGCGAAACGCGGTATGGACGCTGAAAAACTGGTGGCGTGGCCGAATAGGTGACAATGCGATGCTTGGCTACCGGCGTACGTCCGACCTTGGAGCTCGCCGCGAAGCAATCTTTAAAATCAAGTAGCAGCGACGACAGAAGGTTCTTCTGATGAGGTGACAACTCCGGGTTGATTTTAACCTTCTGAAGGGCGTTACTTGGTGCGGCATCGTCGTGAAGATCCACCTGTACGGGGCACAGATTCGGCAACCTATCCACGTCGTCGAGGAAGGCGACGGCCGTTCCCTTGGCGAGGTGCTGAATTTCGTTCGTGAAATTCGTCAGAAAAACTGTCGCACAGCCGTCATTCAGTTCAACAAGACCGCGCGCGATAGCCACACCCTTCTCGAGCAACAGCGAAGGGTGACTGTCCGCAATACCTTCGTAGTCGTGAAACGAGTCGTTCCTCACTAACACCAGCACACTAGACCGTGGTGGCAGCATTACGTCGTCTTCGACTATACGCAGAGCGTTGACTCCTGGGCCTTCTGTGTTACTGTGCGCCACGCCACGGCTTGCTTCGTCGAAAATGTGACTCGCGCCTCGTGTAGATCGATCACAGCACCGTTTGCCTGTAGAAAGTCGAGGCCCAGGATCAAATCTCTCGAACACTCGCTCAACACGACGAATTCACCCACGTAGACGAAACCGCGGATGCCGACTCGGGCTGTGCACCTTCCGGCCGGGCTAATGAGGTGACCCCCAGCCGTGCGAATGCCAGGGCCCAACCACGGTGTCAAAACTTCGCTCAATTCCTGGGCGAGGGTGTGGCTCATCACGGAATAGTCAGCCCCAGTATCAAGTAAAGCGATGGTGTCAGTTCCGTCAATCGTCACACGCAAATCAGAAGTAGCGCTTCGGATGCTGTCGCTACCCTGCCCCGGTGAGGAATCAGCGTATCGGTATATCGGCGGCGGAGGATCTTCAGTTTTCCCGACAGCAGCGGCCTTGCCTCCGGAGACCGCTGGAATTAGTTTTCCCGGCGTGGACTGGGAGAATGCCGCTCAGGGTAGCCGGCGTCTCGGCGAGGGCTTGGGGAACGGTAACGCAGCGGAGATGACGACCTAGGATCGTAGCGACCGTATGTCCCAGGCCTCTGACGGGCCGACAGATGAGCTTCAATTTCGAATGGTCGTTCGATATTCCGGGGGCAAGGGTCGTCGGGCGCGAAACCACGCAGACCCACTCGGCGGTACAGGCAGGCCCTGTAAAGATATCCCGCCTCACCACAGTGGTAGCAAAGGGGCCGCCGGTCCGGTGCACGCCACACTTCACACTTCCGTGGCCGCTGATAAGCTGGTCGAGCAGGCACACGGGAAAGACCAGACTGCTGCGCTGCGTGAGTCGCGGTATTCACGTCGTAGCCTGGCGTTGGGGCCCGGAAGAGGACAGATGCATAGGTTGGTCTGACCTCAGTTGTCTTGGGATCTCAGGCAGTTGTTGCTGCTGTGCTGCTAGGCGCACCTCGTCCCGGACGACTTCAGACAGCGATGTAACAGACGGCGCGCTGGGAGGCAGCTGGAGGGCTTGTAATTCCTCCCTGACGATCGGCCTGATTAGGTCCCGTAAAACGGCCGCATCACTCCCTAGCGGCATCGAAGAAACAGCGGGCCCAAGCGTGCTTACATCCCGATTGTATTGCCGGGCTCGTTGCAGGAGCGTCCTCTCCATGGTAGTCGCTTCCGTGAGGAATTCGGCAACAGTACGCGGTGGACTGCGCACAAGACCGGCGAAAAGTTCCTGCTTGACCCCGCGCATGAGGTGGCGAAGCTTCGTCTCCTCCGCCATGGATGGGTCAGCACGCTTGAAGAGGCGCGTCATGTCCTCTACATACATGCGGACGCTTTCGTTAGTCCGCTGGTTACGGGAGCGAAGCGCAGCTTCAGCTTTCTCCCGGCGGTCTGCGTTGGGGAATGTAGCTATGAGATTTTGGCGAAATGTCTCCCAGGTGGACAGGTTGCTCTCGTGGTTCTCGTACCATGTCCTAGCGGAGTCCTCGAGCGCAAAATACACATTATAGAGCTTACGGTCGTCGCTCCAACCGTTGTAGCGGGCGACCCGCTCGAAGGTGTCCAGCCAGTCTTCCGCATCTTCGTACACGTCGCCGTGAAAAGATGGCGGTGTTCGCGGCGTGTGGTAGAGGATGGGCGCCGGGAACCTACTGTCTGTGGCCATTTCCGGTGGGACCGTCGGTCGAGGCTGCGTCTTCCTCAGGTGTCTCACCGCGGAGGCGGCGGCTTGGGCGCTGATGGACCGGTGTGAGTGCCGTCTTTATCTCGTAGGCGTACGCAGGTCGGGAAGCGTACCCAGCACTGCTCCACCAGATGTGTCACAGTTGTTACACTGAAAAGGAACTGCAGCGGCTGAACGAGGGCACCAGAGAAAACGGACCTACACTTCAGCGTCGTCTACTTCTAGAGGCTGCGATCTCTTTCTTCTTCTACTTCCAATCCTCGTGTCAATATCGCCGTACCGACCAATTAAGTTTGTCGGAACATGATTTCGAAAGACGCTGTTATGCACAGCATGTGCACGAGAGCAGGCGACGCAGCACTCCGTGTGTCGCAACTTTTGGGGCCCACGTGACCAGGGCTGCTGCTCTTCCCTGATCGTGACGTCGCGGAGAGCGGAATTGAAATTGCTCAGCCATAATCATAATGCAATAATAAATTATTTACCGCACATATATGAATTGTGGAACGTGTATCACGCGTCCTGGGGCAATACGCAACGTTTGAAACAAAGAACAGGTCAACCAAAAATTTGATGTCTCTACCCCTTTAAGCGTTCCCTTCAATTTTTTGTAATGTATCGATTTGGTAGTTCGTTTCCATTTTTGAGAGACGAAGGCTTTATATCCGTTTTTAGATTTTGGAATTATTAGCTTATTGTGGAAGTATTTGTACTGCCCAGCGTTTATTAGACACGAAGAGTTTAAAATGTGTTTTAATATTTTAATAGACTATTGTGGAAGTGTCTGTACTGCGCAGTGATATTTGCAGACGAAGAGTTGGTATGAGTGTAACATTAGGATTGTTAGCTTGTTGCAGAAATGTTTGTTGCCCAGTGCTTTCTCTCACTTCGAGTAATGAAGATATAAATGTGTACCAAGAAATTACATATTTTTTCATTTCCTTTTGTTCATTGAGTGATGAAGTTTAGAACCATATGGGGTCATTACTTATAGCAAATTCGCTCGACAATGAGACAAATAAAACTGTAGCTTACATATAGAGCCTCTCCGCGCCTGTGTGTACATTCGCCAAGGAGCATATGTGCGGGGGCGGGGCGAAAGGGAGAGAGAGGAACGGATGAAAAACAGAGACAGTGCTAATTGTCCCTTCCCCCATCCCTCCTAATTAATTAATGAAAACTCGGCGCATATGGTAACGCCGGAGAGCAGCGACAAGGTAAATGTCAACAGCTGTCAAGGGCAAGCGATAAGTCAGGGCCTGATCGCAGCAAGCAGAATTAAGGTCTTGAGGAATGTGCTGGAGGATATCCCAAGCGGTGAAACAAGCTCGGCGTGATGTCGGCCTTACATAGGCAAGCCGATCAGAACTGCATGGGCCGACCTTGCTAAAATACCCTGGGCCGAGGTTGGGGATCGACATCGGACTCCCAGAGGCCCACTTCGTCGGCTCGGCGCGTTTTGCCGACTTCCCGACGCAGGGCCGAGCAAGTGCCTATACACCACCGAGACCGAATTTTAATTGTTTGCCAAGTGACCCGATATCAATGTGTGCCAGTGCCAGCGCAAGTAATAACCAATCATCTGAGACCTCTGCCCAACCATCCGCCGACATTGACCCGGTGACCGATAGCAAGTTGTATTAATGATGCTTTGTCTTGGATCCCTCTCCTTTTTACTCTTGTAAACTAGAGAGCACCGCGGGGAATATTAAGCAGTCGCAACACACCCGTGCCCAATGGCCTGCAGCTGGCTCATGGCTTGCTCGATATACTGAATGTCAATCAATATCGAGCGAGCCCTGAGCAAGCTGGAAGCGGATGTGTAGCAACTGCTTAATATTCACCGCGAATCTTTGCCACTTGCTTCGGTGCATAACTGCTGCAAAAAAACAAAACCAAAGGAACCACACAAGGAGAACGCCTACGTAATTATAAAATGTTTTTTTTTGCATTAAGAATACATCACTGTTGTGCACTGCTTTTATTTACGCAGGTAATGGACTCATAACAGTAATAATCTTTCACTCCATCACGAACTCGTTTAGTTTGCACAAGTTGCAAGTGCGATTTTTCACACCGCACATTAAGAATTCGACTTTCTTTGTACATGGGCATCGAAGGCCAGAAAAAACAATGTGAGGAATGTGCTGGAGGATATCCAAAGGGGTGAAACGAGCTCGACGTGATGCAAGCCGATCAGAACTGCATGGGCCGACGTTGCTAAAATACCCTGGACATACCCAGCCTCTGGAGGAATCTGGCCATTGGAGTCGCCTCCTGTGAGTTAACGATAAAATGTAAGATGAACGGCAAATGGGCTTTAATGCCTCGAAGCTGCATGAGGGCTTTGTGTCATGGTGCAGCGGAGGGCTTCGGGGTAGTTTGGACAAACTAACCTAGTTTATATCCTGTCTGCAGAAGAATAGTGGAGAAAATTGCGTTGTATACACAGAGAAGCCCTGTAAAAACGGAAAAAGACCGCTGCAGATATACTTCACACTTTGCACACTGTTATAGCAAGGTGCACATCGTTAGAGCATGCTTTTCGGCCTATCGAAAACAGCGAGAAAGCTGACACAGGAGTAACCACATTTTCAGTTTTCAACGCTGCTGAAAATTTTCGAGTCAACAGCTCTGCGCAGCTTCTGAGAGCAGACCAAGGTGACCATTAATCCCTTTGTTTTGCTGTGTCACTGATCTTTTAGTCTAGTTTAAACGCCCTGCCTTTGCCCAACACCTCCCATTCCACAAGATAACGAAACAGCCCAGATCTCAACAAATTTTAAAAACCTGTAATGGTGCTGCTTGCCGATCGACAGATTGCGTGATATGGTAATCCTCACTAGTCTACACATTCTTAGTGATGCCCATATCGAGCGTAAAAATGTGGTCTATGGCCCATTAGCTCCTTTCTTTTTCAAAAACAGCGAAGTGGCGCCGAGCAATTACTCCGTTGTTTCCTTCATGAGTTTGTTCCTGAAGGTCTGATCTTGTTGGTTCACTGAGATTCCTGAGTACCTTTTTCTTCCTGAGTACCTTTTTCTTCCTGAGCACAAGTTTCTTTTTACTTGTATTTTTTGTTTTTGTGCCTATAGTTTTTCAGATATTACTATCCAAGTTTGGCGCGAGAGAGAACAATTGACAGCGTGAAAAAAAAATGTTTTCCTTATGCAGTGTTTCTTTGATCGCTAGATGATGCATATTATACAAGCATTAACAAGAAAAAAGTACAAAATGAATTTTCAGTGCGCACATATTTATTGACATTTGACAAATTTACATATTTAGGCATTCGCGCATGAACAAAGCGATAACACGCGCTACAGTACATGCATACAGTTACCAATAATGCACACAAGCAGCTGACATTTCGGACAGCTAGTGCTGCTCTTTCTAGGTGCTTAGGCGGGACCAAAGGTTGCTGCTCCGCTGTTCTGCTCACAAACTCCCTGATGACGTCGTCTAAACTTAGGAGTGCCGTTCTTTCCTTGTGTATATGCAAAATCAAAAGATGCGATAACCTCTTTTGAGTCGTTCGGTTGCGCAAATACGTCTTGATTCTGCGCATGCAGAGCACTAAAAGAGCGTTCCCTAAAAGCGACAGACTCTGGTATAGAAAACAGAAGCTGAACATACCTCACGACCTGATCCATCAACTCGCGAATGTTTTGCGATTCCCTTTGTAGGATCTCCAAAATGCCCAGAGTTGTGCTAGAATCAACGCCATTTAGAAGAGTTGATAATAGCATAAACTGCGCCGAGAGTCTGCACAAGTGAAAATCAACTGCATGCACTCCCAAAGCCGCCTCTAGTTCATCTGCTGTATACCGACTACCTCCAGCGGCGCTGGTTAAGATGTGTTCTAGTTTTAGGAGCTGTTCTATGTCTGGCTGCTCAAAACGCTGTTTTGTTTCACTTATTCGGTCGGCAGTTGCGAAATACTCCTTGTGCAGCGCGGCCTTTACGTCAAGTGGAACTGGCTGGACAGGTCAATCAGTCGTCTCATACCTCGCAGGAGGTTTTGTCGGCCTTGACATTCGAGCTTCCTTCAGGCCTAGGCGCTGCTGTTCTGCTCGTGTGCTGCCACAGCTTCTCAAACGCAGTTTCAGAGCGCAACTGGGAGATTGCCTCGCAGGGAGCCTCTGCTGCCTTTTTTGCATCTGCGGCACAAAATGTTGAGCTCTTGAGAGCCCTTGCTAATTCTTCACAAGGCCCAAAGAAGGCTATGGAAATGTGGGTTTCAAATTTCTGCAAATAGCCTTGCTGCTTTCGGTCACTGAACCTGGTGTCTTCACGAGCTCCTTGAGTGTCTCTTGAACACTGGCGCAATTCTCAACGAATCTTTGCATCGACTTGACTCTAGCGGTCCATCGCGTCGGGCAAAGCGGTAGTAAGTTATTTGGCCTTGATCCACTCTCCACAGGTGACTCGAGTTCTGTAGGAAGTACTAGATGTTAGCATAAACACTTTTGCGCTTCTTGGAGTCGAGGACTGCGTTGGAAACGCCCTTAACAGTGGTAAGAGCGTCTCCAATTTTGTCACAACTCCTGCTATAGCCTCTTGCAGTACCAGATCTAAACAGTGATTACTGCAATGGACATACAATGACAGTGGCTCACAATCACTAAGTCTTCTTTGCAGACCCGAAAAACGACCGGACATAGTCGCCGCTTCATCAAGGCAGTGGCCTCGTCCACAGTGAAAGTCCAGGCCGAGGCGCAAAATCATGTCCTTGATGGCCGAGTATAGGGTCTCAGATCTACTGTCAGGCGCGTTATACAGGCCGAGATACTCTTCCCGAACTTCAAGATTCTCGCTCTGCACCCATCGCACGCAAAAGGTGAACTGCTCGTCACCATTTACATTGGTTGTTCCATCAACAATGATACCAAAAAATGGACTAGACTTCACGTCCTCTATAATTTCTCGTTGCACACTATGGGTCATAATCTCTACAAGTTCATTCTGCATGTCACCGCTCACCCATTTATTTCTCTTAGTCATCCATGCCTTAAGGACCGAGGCATCTTCAGACCTGTCGTCGAGCAAATCGAGCAAATTTCCATCACACTTACCTCGTCCTCGAAGAGCTTGACCTTTAATGTCCTGTGTAATCTATTGTTTGCTCTTTCGAAATATTTCTTCATAGCGTTGTACAACTTTTACTGCATTTGTACTTGGCGCTCCCACAGCTCGGAACTTTTTTTTTTTTGCCTGGCTGCATGAAAATCCTGCATGCCTGAGCAGCTTCTGCTCTGGAGAGCATAAAAACGAGACAAGCTGACTTGCCTCTGTATTGCCTTCATATACATTTGTGCAAGACACCAAATCTGTAACTCTTGAGGCAGTACTATTCTCTGTCACTGTGTGAATCCAGACTATGTTCTAAATATAACACTTAACGCGGGAAAACAGGCCATATTGAGGTGGTGTGCGTATAAATAATTTGACCCATCAGTTTAAATATACTGCTCTTCTGCCGCATATCATAGCCCAGTTATAGAGCTCTCTTTTCAATGACAAAGGGAAACGCGCTTTGCCTAAGAACGAAAAATATCTTAACAAAAGCAAAATTTTTGCAGATATGCACAAGAATGTTGCATTTATACAGTCAGAAAAGTCTAGAATATGTTTTCTGCGCTCATGTATGATAAGCCAGATTTATAAATTAACAGACATCTCCCTTCTGAACTTCACGATCAGTAAAAAATAATTGCTCTCGCCAAGTCCCTTGGGCTACTCTACAGCACAATGCTAAAGTCGGTCCCAGACTCTTTGGTGAAAACTGGATCCGCCGCTAACCGGTTGCACGGAACAGTTCATAACATGCCAGTTATCTTAAGAAAGGCCCACAAAGGAGTGGGTTCCTCGGCAACGGCAAAATCGAAAGTTGCAGACGGCCACTCAATTGTTAATCGGGGCACGGCGGAGCACTCACCACTGTGCTAATTAATTAAACCCGAAGAATGAACATCATCTTTTCACACAAATCTCTCGCTTGCATGTAAAGTATAGTCACAATACTGCAGAATCGGGAAGCAAACCGCCTCTGCTGACCAAAAGCCGGTGCGAGCTCACTGACAACGGATTTCGGACAGCTCACATTAAAGGGACACTGAGGAGAACGCTATCAAAATTTTTTTGTTAGCAAAATCTGATAGTTCGGCAATTCATGGCTTTGTTGCCGCTTGTCCGGGAGCGAAATGTGCATTTATTTCAAAGAAAATTGGATACGAAGTTAAAAAAGTTTTTCCCGCCGCTCCGATCCAAATTCGAGAACTCTTATGACGTGACGGAGAACTCTTATGACGTCATAGGACGGAGTGACGTGAAACGTGACGTAAGCGCTGACTCCGTGATTTCTGGTTCTAGCGGTGCGATCTAGCAGCTGCCGAAATGAAAGCTACCGCCGCCGCACGTTGAAGGCATCTATCGGGGGCCGCCACCGTCGCTTCGTTTACGTTTGCACCGGCGTCTTGCCAGCGTTAAGGCGCGCTCACACTAGCGGGAAGCTTCCCGCACCGGCACAGCGTCAACGTCGACGCTGCCTCGCAGCTCCTCAGAATGACGCTCACACTGCGCGCGTTTTCTCGCTGCGGTTGTCTTGGAATGTGGAGAGAGGAGGCGCTGTGGGAGGACCCGAACGAGCAGAAAGAGAAGGGGATAGTCACGTGACACTAGAGAAGACTGGAAAGCGCACCCTGCTAGCTCCCCTCCCGTCGCCCTGGCAAAGCAGCCGCCGAGTGCCCGGCCGGCCGGCCGGCCGGACGCGCGCAGCCTCCGCCTCCGCCGACGGGGTCACTGAACTGGGACCGACGTCACGGTTCACGGTCGGCGCCCATTGGCTGTTCTGGTCACCGGCACGGGAAAAATAGGTACCGAACCCATCGCTCCGCGGGGCGGCAGAGCAGGCTGTCCGCGGGAGAAAAACCGGCTTGCGCGGAAAATGTCCAGCGTTGCGCGTTTTCCCGCTAATGTGAGCGCGCCTTTACGATGGATCCCGTTCCCGAACCCGACGACGTAGTTCTAGCAAAAACTCCGGCCAGCATTTCAGCGAGCTCAGCCCCAGAGAGCGTGCTATGCTTTTGAGGGAGCACGGTTAGGTAGGCGCCGGCTGGTCGTTTCCCCCTTCCTCAGTGAGCAGCCGTTGCTAATCAGATATCAAAGCGCCAGTGCGGGCAGTCGCGAGGGGCCAGGACAAGGTCGGCGCGTTGCGCCCATCGGAGGCTGGCCGGGGCTTTGGGGCAAACGGATTGTGATTCCTTGAACGGCGTGGTTGCACGGTGCAGCAGGCGGCGTCGAGGTCTCCCAGGGTTGCAAGGGCCAAGTTATTTATTTATTTTTTTGCCACAAGAAACGGATGCGTGCTCAAGGGCGGTCGCGTTTAAAGTTGGCGGCTTGAAACTAAAGCCGACGCACGACGCTTCAACGGCTTCCGCTAAATCCAACGGGTCCACTGGATCGGGCTCTCTCGCCCACTTGCACGTACCTTCAGATGTGTACTGTGAATGGATTACATTAGCCGAGAGCTCGAAAAGAACACCTCCGCCCAACTGCCGAAGCTATTGAATTACGTCACAGCGCGCACCTCGCCGCGGAGCCGAATCAGTCTGGCTGGCCCGGCGGCGGCGGTCAAGCGCAGTTGGAGTATAGAGGGTCTCGCTTTGGCCGACGTGACGTCGCCGTGCAGCGCGTGGGCTCGTTACGCCGGAGCATAAACGCGCCTTAACAGAGCCTGCGTTTAACCGCTAACCAACGTGTTCGGTGGCGGCATCCATGGGAGCCACTGAAACCCCCCGCCCACTCACTGAATAAAAAAAAAAATCCTGTGTCGAGGCTCGGAATCGTACCAGGATCTTTGGCGTTTCAGGCGGAGACGCTGCCACTCCTCCACGACGGCTCAAGGTGTAGCAGCCAATAAAGGCGCATCTAGTGAATGCACTCTTCCGATGCAGAAATCTCCGCCCTTTCGCTACATAACTGCTGGCCTAACAGAGCAAGGCCATAAGCAATTCCCTTAACTGCCTTGTACCTTGTCTCCTGTCCCTAATAAACAATTTCCGTTAAGTAGTTTCAAGTTGACTGGCACAACCGGGAATGTTTCGCCGGGCGAGCGTGCGTAGACACAAGTACGAACTGCCTTGTGCACGATCACCGACCATCGTGCCATCATAGTTTTTCATCAATCGTGGCGATCATCTGACCAGCTTTAACAGGCTCCTTCAAAGTTTAACTAGCACTTGAAGCGGCACTTGGACTTCCTCTGCTGTTCGGCGCTTGTATATCGAGGCGCGTCAAAAACAAAACCACGGAGCACGCAAAGCTCATAGACGCGAAACGCCATAAAAAATCGACTCTCTCCTGGCCGCCAGTGGCGCCGCCAAGCATCGGTTTTCTTTGCTTCCAACATTCAGGTTGTCTTTTGTCTGCCTTCCTTGTGTGATAATGTGATAAATGTGCACTATCGGTTTTAAAACAAAACTTACTTCACTATTGAACCGCGCAACCTTCCTTTGACAGCCTCAGATATTCGCAACCCCATGTAGGAAGGAAATTTCCTCCAAGGTGGCGTTTCTTGTCCTATCCCGTATATACCTGTATATAACGAATGTTGACACGAAATGGAGAAAGCGAACTAGAAAATTGACAAGCAAATATCTGGACAGCAGTAAGGGGGCAATTAAATCAGCAATTATCGGTTAAGAAAAAGGTTAAAAAAACAGAGAGAGCTTTATGGAAAACAGGGATGCTGACGAAATCGGCACTGGGAACATACTGGACCTTTAAACAGGAAATTGTCAAAGAAAATATCTATGATAATTGTAGGGGAAGTTCTTTGTTGTTTGAGGCCAGGACTGGAGTTTTGCGGACTATGACATATAGAGTCAGGTACCAGGAGATAGAGACTTTGTGCATTGGGTGCGGAGAGCAGGAGGAAACGGCTGAACACTAGATACTTTTCTGTAAAGTGCTTCGCCCTACAGTGGAAAGCAGCGGGGCTGACTTACCCAAGGCATTGGGGTTAAGGGATAGTGAAGGGAAAGTGGATTTTAAGAGGTTAGAAGTAACCAAGCGAAGATTATCTGATTGGTGGCTAAAAGCAAGACAGGAGTAAAATTTCACAAGACATGGCTAGGTGGCTTGAGCCACCGCCCGATTTAAAGGGTTCAGCCGTATCCATCCCTCTATCCGTTGCCACGCTTGTACCTGCGAGATTGGCCTGTGGTGGCGATACCTGTATTTTGGTTCTTGCTATTTTCTACCTTACAAGAACATTGCTTTCAGTAAGAGCGGCGTTTTTGTGATCAGGAGCTGGTATTCTATCGATACAAGCCAACTTCAATTTCTCCTCAGTGTCCCTTTAATGCGGTATGCATCAAAAGAAGAGATGCATGCAGTTCATTTCAAAACGCGGCATAATATTCAAGCGATTATGAACAAAACGAGATTTCTCATTCAATTCACGCGAAATGCAACTTGCGATGAAAAAAAAATTTGCGAAAAAAAAAGTTTCACCATGCGGGATTTGAACCCACACACCCCCAGTTGCATGTCGATTCTCCGGAGCGACGCGTTAGCGCTCGCGGCCACAGAACAGCGTGGAATGATATACCTCTCTCTATTTTTTTTTTTTTTTTGCGGACGGCTTCCGTAGCCTTCACAGCGTTGCACTTGACGTTTGAAACGGGGTATACTTGCCGTGTTTACGACATTAAAAAAAATTCTTTACGCTTCTATATCTGAATCGAGTTTTTATCAGCAGTAACGGTAGTGCTAACCGTTGTGTGTTCGATCACGATGGTAAAAATACAAATGTCTTTACAGACACGGAAAAATGCAGGGGG
>JARKHS020025669.1:0-156545 GCA_030143305.2 Amblyomma americanum | reverse complement strand
GAAAGGGTTCGTTTATACAAGGATTAGAATTTTAATTCAATGTAGAAATTCTCACCATTGGAACTGGAACGAATGTGGCAAAGGAGTAGAAAAAACACGCCACGTGAAGGCAGCACTAGTAAAAGACGTAGCCAACAAAAGAAAATCCTTGCACAAATGGATCGGTTTAGGAAACTTGCAGCAGCTGTTGCGAAAGTACATGCTGCGGCCGCTCACACGTTAGCTTGTTCTTGAGATCTTAAGGCCTTACAGATTACACGTACCCATACACATCTCTAGAAGGTAGAATTATTATCTTTCATTGCGGTTACGTTGCCGTTACTGGCAAATTACCGGCCTTGTTTTTTCAGCTGCAGCAGTTGTAATTAAGGATAGCCAATGCGAGAAACACTTTGGCTCCCGGGTGAATGACTTAGCGCTAATTGTGAGGGCTCGGGAATAACATATTATTTCAGCCAACAAAGTCAAGTTAGGAGTAGGAGCCATTAAAAAATAGCTGTGGTTTAAACTTTAGTTAAACCTAGTGAGAAGCGGAAGCTTCCTTTGCACGGCTACGTTCACAAACGCCACACACACTGCCGAACGGATTGTCTGCAAAGCGTCGATGAATGCCCGATGGGGCAGTTGTCACCTGCCACGGTGGGCAGATTGTGATGATGTCAGTAGTTCAGATGACCTGCCCCGTTACACCATGTGACGCCTGTCACGTGTCACGTGACTGCACTGACACTGCCCTCTTGAAAACCTTGCGTAGTGAAGCTTTCGCTTCAAGAACTATTTTTAATCGATTAAAATCAACTTGTGACGTATTTCGTGTGTTATTTTCACATTTCATTTATTCTTTACTAAAAAATATTGATTTGTTAATTGACTTTGTCGTTAGCATTTTGCTCTACAGGAATCGTAGCTACCTTGGGGGAAAAATGTGGTCAGTGGATGTCAGCGTAATCGAACCTATAGTATATTTGATTTTGTCTATAGTGATATAAAGATGGCTCTTTGGAAGTGGGAATTGCGCAGTAAGCGCTGAGAGACGTGCTCAGGAGCTGGGTTGAAGATGGACCGGAATAGGCAAGGTGGAGATTTTCCTAGGATCTTACTTGCCTTCGGACTGTGCGTCGTGCAGCTGGAGCTTGCAGCATGCTTGAGGAATGGGATGTGAAAAGATTGCGACTGTTGAATAGAAAGTGCGCTTTTCAAACTTCTCGATTACTGACAAAAAGAGTAAGCTACCGGGGGCATAGCAAAAACAAGCCGAGTTTTCATTGCCAGAGCTTAGCTGCTAGTTAACGCGTCAACTTACATGGTGGTCATGATTCACTGCGTCATAAGTGAAACAGGTGCGTGGATTAGCTGCACGTCTAGGAAATAATTCAGGCGTATTGGCTGGTTTCTATTTCTTTGCAGGCGTTTGAATCTATTGTTGCCGAATGCTCGAGCAACTACACAGCATATAGAGAAGAAAGTAAAAAAAATGTTCAGGCATTTTTTCTATCATTACGCACAGGTGAGTGGATATTGTTTCTCGAACTTTTGTTTCATTTTGGTGCTGTTTCGTTTTTATCAGATTTGCCAGGTTAGCCGCAGCAAAAGAAGCACACGACACACTTTACAACCATGCTGTAAATTCAACAGCGCCATTAAACATCGTTTAGTGGGGCTCGTAAAACAATGGTGTTTCATAGTACTGACTCTTCTGATTCTGTAGAATTCGATATCAAACATTACACAGTGCTTGCTCATTGGTCGTTTTTATTTCTTTTTTTAGCGCCAGTGTGGATCTAATGACCCGGAGATGGAATACAGGTAGGCATGCATTTAATCCTTTTCCAATGGAGACGCGACGAAGTTCCTGGGATCAGGGTAAATCACGAACGCAGCCTTCACGCTCAAAACCTCGTCATGGGCTTCGCGATCTGGGTTATGGTTAGAGTCTATGATTCAAGAGATAGCATTCAAGTGAGGTTTGTCCCGTTCGGAACGTAATTTGCTACTGCAGGTCGACTACATATGCCCCCTCTTTGACTTGTCTCTGCCGCAGCTATTTCACTTTTAAAAGACAAATTTTAAAACATTCAAGCGTAACTGCTATGAGGGCTTAGCGTTCGGTCACAATGGATAATGTAACCCTGGAGGACATGAAAAACGGGCTCTTCGCATTTTTCATTCCCCCCCGTCAAAGTTTTCCCTACTTTACGCGAACGATTGTTTCTGGGTAATAATAAAAAAATAGTAGTTCTAAGCTAACTGCCTAATGGCATTATTAAATGACAGCAAGTTTTCATTACCAGTGTTTCTGGCAAGTAAGGCAGTAGATCTTAGAGCGATTCAACCACCGGCGCCGGTGTTTCTGTCGAAGCACTACGTGACGGCGCCATCGCTCATCGTCGCAGCACAACCAGCGTCAACACAACCGCTAGAGGTGCGGTCTTGTACACCGACCTCGAATATCTATACTTTTTCGACTTCCCAGTCGGAATGTGGAATATCCACTTCAGCCGGAATGGCGAATAAATGAGCAACTCACGGCGCACACTTCTAGCGAACGTCCGTCGTAGTCACATGTCTTTCGCACCTCGTCAACGCGGAATTGAACTCACCGCAGCCTCCTTGCGACGATAGCAAGTGTCACTCTTCGGCTACAGCTGCTGTCATGTTATACGCTACACCACCGTGTCTAGCCATCCTCTTCTCTACCTGGCTCCACCACTGCGCGTTATCTCACCTGCCTCCGCGACGAGCGAGCGCCGGAGCCTCGGCGATCCGCGGCTCCTCTTGCTTTCTGCTTTCAATCCCTTTTTCCTTCTTATTCCCGCTGCTCTCCTCTGCGTCTTTTCCGTCCTCCATGTCCTCCTGACATCGCCACCTGTTGCTCAATCGGCTTCTCCTCTCCTCGACAGCGCGCACCGCTCAGGCGATGCTACAGCAACCGACGGCTCTCATTCCCGCTTTCACTTTTTCGCGTCGATGGGAGATAGTGAACGTGTCAGACAGCGGCCGCTTTGCCTCCTAAATGACTTGAACAAAGCTATTCTAACTCCCACCTATTGCAGCCCCAGGCAATATAGTTACCGTTGAACGTGAACAGCAGCGAAGTCTGCTTTTTTCGACGTTATGCTCAGAAGGAAGGAGAGAGGCTTGCGGTTCTCGCTATATCGGATACCAATCAACACGGCATGGTACCTACAATTCGACCCTGACCTCCAATCACGGCACTCACCACAAGGCATCTGTCCTGACATCTTTATTCGAGTCAGCGGACACTATCTCCTCCTCACAAGAAAAATAGAGGAACAGAAAAAACCGAGTCGCCGCTGACCACTGAACAAATCAACACCCCAGTTTCTTACTGAATGTGAGACCGTAAACCCAATAAGACGCAACAAAACATTTCTACACTTCACCAAGCATGCACTATCGGCAAAACCACGCATGCTTCCCATACGCAAAAATCGCCTGTAAAACCTTGGCCAGTATTGTTGGAGGGGAAGAGGTGCAAACAAAGCAAGAGCCAACCAGCATCATCGGCCGCCTCCTTTAATGCGCAAAATACAGGCATCCAAAACAAAGAAACCCAGCGTTGCGTTCAATAATCTCTGCTCTGAGTGGTATGTGTTTTAGGTTGAGGAAACGAATAATTTCACTGAAAGTTTGAAGGAGCACAACAATGAGGCCAGAGAAATAGCGAGTTTAGAATAAGGTGACCCCATCGCTAAGGGGGTTTGGGGAACAGCGCATGTGGTGAACATTACTCCAAGGATCCTTGTTTTTCTGCGCATGAGCACTGGGAAAGAGAACAAACCTTCTACTAGGAAGAGAGAAAAATTGTGGCGTTCGCAGAAGGGTAGTTAACGGAAGCTTTTTTTGCTACAGTAAGGCATACAACGACCACACTGAATGTAATGTGGATAAATGCTTGAGCCTTTATATATGAGTGCGGATTAACACAGGCAAAAGAATGGATCTGCCTGATGTTCTTGTGCCTGAAAAAGCGAGCTGTGATAGTAGCGAGATTATAGAGTCGGCAAAAGCGGTACCTGATCTGCACAAAAATTGACGGAACCGTTATGTATGCAAAAGAAACTGCGTAGGTTCGGCGTTGGCGGCATTTCAGTGCTACTTATTACAGCCGAAAGGCAGTTTCTTGAGCTGTCGAAATAAAGTCATACAGGTGCTTTCTGTCTTGAGCCCATTTTGTTTATACTGCGATGTATGTGTTACAAGGTTTTTCTGGGCTTCCATCAGCGAAAATTAACATTTGGAGGGCTGTATCACCTGTTTCATTATGACCCATTGGACGGTGCTTCTTTAATTTAGAAGCGTGATAATTTGGGCAAGTTGGTAATCGACTGAGGGACTCTCCCTATTCAGGGGCATTCGAGAGCCATGCTGTCGCCTGACCAGTAGCACCAGAAGCAACCAGCACAACACCTTTTATTACGGGCTAACAAAACGGCAATATGTACAACGTTTACACAAGCGCCACACCATGATAGCGTAAGCGCTTCTCAATTCTACTACAGATAGGCTGTGACGGCGGTTCCAGCAAATACGCTCCGCTAGCCGCGGTACAAGAGACGCGGCTGATGACACAGCTGTATTCGCAAACACGAGGAACAGTGAACGTAAATTACTGAGCGGCTCTGCCAATAATGCAGTTTAAGTTGCGGACACTCAGATAAAACAATAGGATGCTTGCTGCTCCAGCTAACCGCTTGACGATCGTGAAGCCGTCAAATCAAGCGCTACTGAAATGACGTGCTGCCGGTGTGGCTGCCACTAATGCAATGTACTGGTGTGACGCGGCCGGTATACCACCGTGGAGGAGTCGAGAAGGACGCCACTCTCGCAGAACACGATCGATGAACATCTTGCCGGCCGCTGTGGTGGGTCAGTGGTTCTGGCGTTCTTGTGCTGACTAGAAAGACGCGCGTTCGATCCCGGCCGCGGCCGTCCAATTTCAATGGAGGCGAAATTCTAGAGACCCTAGTACCGTGCGATGCCAGTGCACGTTGAAGAAGGCCAGATGGTCCAAATTTCCGGTGCCCTCCACTAAGGCGTCTCTAATAGCCAGAGTCGCTTTGGACGTTAAACCCCCATAAAAAAAAGAACACCTTGCCGCTGGCTGGTACGCACCACCGGAACCACGAGATGCACGGGCTGCGCATGCATGCCTGGTCAGCCCTGGTGCGTCGCTCACTCAGCCGTTGTCTATTTGCTAGCGAAACCACGCGCATGCTCACCGTGCTGACGCTGAAGAATTTTACGGGGAAGCGCAGTGGTGCTGCAGTTGGACGTACCTGCCCTCACACAAATTATTCTGGCGTGTTCTTGGCGAGTTCAGTGTTGTGCGCCAAACGATAGTGATACAATGGGCTCCACAAGACTGAATGAAACTCAACGTGAGCCCAAGACGGCCCACGAAGGCGCATGTCTGTGTGTTCTCGTCTTAACGTGCCGTCATGTCTTGTGGTAATGTTGCCAGACATTTCTTCGGCTATTGTTTAATGGTCAAGCATATTGACCGCCTGGGCTACACGCCGACGCCGTCTTATTCCCTTTGAGTGTCAAGCCAGTCGAGCCAGGTGGCAATGGAAAGGAAAAGGTGGCGGATAGCAACCCGACTGCTGAGCAGCTGAGAAATAGAAGAGGCAATAGGATAGGTCCGGCTAGTAGAAGGGCAGGTGGCACACAAGGTGTCTCACCGATCGCCATGCAAAAATAGGCGCAAGGGGGTAATGACTGTGCTCATTTGGATGTACCGAAGAAGGCAGGCCACCGGCACGGTAAGTGGAGGATGACGGGTAGGGTTGAGGCGTTTGTCAAGGCGGAGCTGGAGGTAAACCTCCTTTATGGTGCGGCGTGGGAGAGTCTTTATCGCCGTCCGAAGGCTTGGGCAGGGGATCAATGATGCGGAATCAGGAGTGTCACGGATCGTCAATTTCTAAATGCCCAGGGACAGAGCGAAGGAAAACGGTGGAAGGCTGTAGAGCGGAGACCGCTCATTCGACCTTCTGTTGGATTAGAGGGTAGGGTACGGTTCTTTATGTGGCCGATAGCTGCTTGAAAGTAGGAATAGACTGTGGTACTCCCCGAAGGTTAGTGCGTCCGGAGGACGCAGTTAAGGCGTGCTGGTTTGGGTTGCATAGGGTGGGGGGATTGCGAGTGTTCGCGCCAGAAGTGTCATTCGGTGTTCTTTAGAGCTATGAGAAGCAGTATCGTTGAATTTAGTAGAAAGATAACTGACACCATCGAAGTTAATGTTTGAAAAGCACGACGTTTCGGGACCGGCTGGGTCTTTACTACAAGGTGTGGCTACGGGCAAGGCCCAGCTTGGCTTTTTAAGTCTTCGTGTTGAACACCTAATTGAATACTTAAATTAATTTGGTTGGAATCAGTCTTCTTTCTACTAAATTAAGTTTCCCAACCAGACAGACTTGTCTCAAATGATTTCTTTTCAGTATCATTGAATGCTCCATTCCAGGCATTGGAGCTCATATGGAAACTGCCCCTTTACGTTTACCCGTTTAGTATACGGGCATTTTTAAAGCGTTAGCTTACCCACTACGTTTCTTGTATTCTTGGGCTCTGCTTCCCCTTCCCTTCGGCGTGAAATTTTCCCCAGTCCAAGGAATTCAAGATGGCGGCTCCCATAGTGTATCGTTATAGCAGCCCAATTGGTGATGCCATTAGTATATCGAATTGGTGATTGATTGTTGACGTCACTGATATATCATATTGGTGATTGATTGGTGACGTCACTTATTATTCCAGTGCGTCGGCAAATATTGATAGGTAAATGATGACGTCATTAAATAATCAAATATGGCTGCCAAATTCAGGCACCAATGATGACCTCAAAATCCAATGTGGCGTACAGAAGTGAAGCCACGTGATTATGACGAAGATGGCGACCAAACTTAGCTGCCAACGATGACGTCAAAGTTCAGTATGGGGGATAGAAGAACGACGTATTTATAACGTCAAGGGTCGAAATTTCAGCATAGTTTCGGTTTCTCAAATCTCAGATAGTGCCTGTAGATGTTACTACATAGCCAAGATGGCGGCTACTAAAATTAGTTGTGGCCGCAAACGCTATAGCCTCTGTGAACCTGCTACCGGAATTGCAGATCTCTTCGCAACCTACCTTAATTAGCGTGTGGCGTAGTCTGGAGGGATAAGCTATGTCAGAGTCAGAAGAACTGTCTTATGCAGTGTTGTGGTATCACAATAAGAACCCTTGATGCGGCATACAAACTGCATTGAGATTAAAGAATACACAATCAAGTTTAATAATAATAATAATTGGTTTTGGGGGAAAGGAAATGGCGCAGTATCTGTCTCATATATCGTTGGACACCTAAACCGCGCCGTAAGGGAAGGGATAAAGGAGGGAGTGAAAGAAGAAAGGAAGAAGAGGTGCCGTAGTGGAGGGCTCCGGAATAATTTCGACCACCTGAGGATCTTTACCGTGCACTGACATCGCACAGCACACGGGCGCCTTAGCGTTTTCCTCCATAAAAACGCAGCCGCCACGGTCGGGTTCGCACCCGGGAACTGCGGATCAGTAGTCGAGCGCCCTAACCACTGAGCCACCGTGGCGGGGCACAATCAAGTTTCAAAATATCAGTTTTTTTCTCTTCTGGTAACTGCTATAGTACAAATTAAGAAGCGGCATTTACAAAGTTTTTACTAATCCCTTTCAAATATGCAGTGAATCGGCTTAAATAAGGAATAATTTATTGCAGATATCTGATGCTCTTACTACAAATAAATGTTTTGCCTTCGTGACGCTACTTCCCTTTGAAAACATCTAGCTCTTGAGTGCTGTCCTAAGTGTAGCATTTCTTGCCAGCAGGTGTCATCTGGAATTGAGATACGCATGCAAGCTCCTGCATTCAATTTGGTGACGCTTTGCTGCAACATGAAGACTGTTAAATATTACATGTGATTTAACGTTTGTAAGGAACATTCAGGCACGTGAACAATTCTGCAAAATCTCGTGCCCGAAAATCGTTATCGCACTTTCATTCGGCGCACTTCAACCTGGCACCTACTTCCACCGTATATTTTGTAATAGCTGCAGATGACATCATGCCAAATGGTTAATTATGTTGCGCAAAAATGCCTGCATTTTTCTCAAGGATATAAAATTCTGCACTTTGAGTAGATTAACTATTTCTCGCATTACGTGACCCCAAGTTGATTACAAAATGAGAACAAGTTGTGCAAGTATTTTGCGGCGAAGAAAATTATTATTTTTGCAGATGTGAAACGATGCTCCTTACTTGGACATGATGGGTTCATGAGTAATATTGTAATATGTACGTTTCGCAGAACTGTGGGCAGAAGCCTTTCTTTATGACAGTAGTGTTGAAGTTTCTAGTATATACTTGAACCTAGGAAAAAAAATTGGCAGTTCTCCTATTCTTTGGATGTAAACTTACGTTTTCTCCAGTGGAACAGGTATTTAATTATAGAGTACGTCGTTTCTATATTTTTTAACCAGAACAGAAAGTCGTTACTTGCCAAGACCACGTTAACAGCTGAAAGGACGCTGAGGACCAATTGAATTGTATGAGTGCACAACAAACATATGCACGACCATAAAGAAGCAGGCTATTTTCATTTAGAATCAAATTTCGATGAAGTTCTTCCAGCGTGCCTTTAAATGGAGCGGAAAATTTTCGAAGCATGCAATGAATATTTTTTCAAACCGCTAATATTCCTAGAACAGTGCGGTGAGGGTGTAGTTGCTACGACATTATAAGAGCAATCAATAATAATTAAGAACAGTGCGCGCTTGTCCCGCGCGCTTCCTACCTCTTGTTCATTCCTTTTTTGCCCAGTTATTTATTTTTCTTATGATGGCGATACTCCTGTTTCAGGGTCAACTTTGCCTTAAAGACGTACAAAGAATTTTGGTCGGCATTTAGCTGCAACGCTGGTGATCGGATGAAGGGAGAATACAACTGTCAAATTGTGACCTGAGCAGAAAACACAGTAACACTTTCTTGTCAGCAGTGAGTCAGCAAAAGAAGGAGCGGTCTGAAAAATAAAGATTTGGGAGAGGAAACATGACGTCGTCACAGTAATGAAGTGCGTAGGCGCGCACATGGGCTGAAAAGCAAGCTGTTCCCACAAAAGATTTTGGGGAAACTAGGAGGCGGAAGTCGTAGCACCCTACCTCGGTAGAAATGGTTCACAGGGCGGTCTTCTATCGGCTCTATTCCAGCGCGGTGACGATAATTCTCAAATATTGCCACTAATAATAAAACTTAAAAGGAGGACGCCGACCAAAAGTAAAAAACAAAAAACAACAAAATGACGTTTAGGCTCCCGTACGGGAGCCTTGTTCACAATGAGAAGGATTAGAAAGTGCAACAGGGTTAAATACGTTTGAAAAGAGGGCGCAGGGAGCGTGCGTATACAGGAGTTAGATTTCCAGTGTTGCGATTGAGGGTGCGATTTGTCGTTTGAATGAATAATGATTCGAGGTGAAGGCGACGGTACAGATTCTTTTCAGTTGCCAGCACGTGTGCCCTACCCCAGTCAATATCGTGGCCAGTTGATACAGAGTGTTCGGCGATAGCATTAGAGTTCACTTTTTGTTTTTAACATCATTACAATGTTCTTTTGGGCGTCTTTTAAAATCACCACTCTCGCCGATGTAGACGCTGTCACAATCGGAACACGGGACGCTGTAAACAACGCCAGTGTACTTTTCTTTGGGGAGAACGTCTTTGACGTTAACCAGCGTATGCCGAAGAAAAGTACCCTGGCGTTGTTTACAGCGTCCCCTGCTCTGATTGTGACAGCGTCTACATCGGCGAGACTGGTGATTTTAATAGACGCCTAAAAGAACATTGTAATGACGTTAAAAACAAAAAAGTGAACTCTATTGCTATCGCCGAACACTCTGTATCGACTGGCCACGATATTGACTGGGGTGGGGCACACGTGCTGGCAACTGAAAAGAATCTGTACCGTCGCCTTCACCTCGAATCATTATTCATTCAAACGACTAATCGCACCCTCAATCGCAACACTGGAAATCTAACTCCTGTATACGCACGCTCCCTGTGCCCTCTTTTCAAACGTATTTAATCCTGTTGCACTTTCTAATCCTTCTCATTGTGAACAAGGCTCCCGTACGGGAGCCTAAACGTCATTTTGTTGTTTTTTGTTTTTTACTTTTGGTCGGCATCCTCCTTTTAAGTTTTATTATGATCGTCCCCGACCAGACGAGTTTTCGTACAACTCTCGACTTCATTGCCACTAATAAAGGGGAACCCCGCAGAGTCTCATGTATTCGATCGACATCATCCGCCAGCAGGTGATTGATAGATCAACGAGTATGACAAAACCTGTAACGCAGTGCGATCTCGGCAGTGAATACACAAAAAAAGATAGTAGAGCTAAGCTACACGTTTCCTAAAGTGAAATAATATACATTCGTTAAGGTTCAGGATGCAGAAGCCCGCGTGTCTGGAACGCCGTACTAAGTATCTTGATCAGAATCTACGGCAAATAATCGCAGATCATCTGCGTACAGACAGCCGAAATATAATGCGAGCGCTCGGCAACTACTTGGTATCTTCCCGAAGGGTTTCCCATCTCAACCTCGCAGATACTGGTGCAGACTGGGTGCCTGCGCCAGGCGCCAAGCTCTCGTCGTCTCCAATGCCACACGCGCTCCCCGCAATATTAGGCGCATTGCACAAGCGTGGCCAGCTGCGTGGTCTCTCTCCGCTCCCTCATCAACGCCGCATTGTGCCGTCAGCTGCGTCGGCGAAACCTTCTGGCCCACTGGGCGCCTCTTTCTCCTCAGCCAGGTCACGAGTCTGCGTGGCACCACGTGCCCACGTGGCTAAGGTGTCCAGCAGAGATTGCACTCTTACCCGGTTCAACTAAATGCCTAAGCCAAGCCGATAAGAGGTTTCGCTGTAAAAGGCTTCAGAAAACTTGCGGAAAGATTTTGACAGTACCAAAGGCATGCTGTCATGAAACACCAGTTACAGTGCGTAGGCAGAATTGCGCAGTCGAGGCCAAATTATTACGCAGCCCACGTCGCCGATTACCTCTTGTCACGTGTTAACTACAGAAATCTAGGACAACATTACAGATAAGCTAGCACATGTCGCCGGTACGCTCACATATGATTCCAAGAAACCGGTATATCTTCTGCTGAGAAAATGTCAAACGCCGAAGTGGCTTCATATTATTTTGCCGCACCTGCTGTGTATGTGGAGATCATGAATTTGGTGAGTACTGCCGTATGTAAGTTTCGCGGCTTTTGTTAAATTATGGAACGTGAGGCACGCAGACACATGGGGCTGTGCCTGAAATATAATGCGAAAGTCAACCGTAAAAAAATTAGGACGCCTAGTTGCATTATCCGTTTATTAAGCGTTGACATTAGAAGCATTTGAGCAGTGTCTAGCAATTTGTGTAGGAGCGAAGTTTCTGGGCGGTATTTGCTTACTTGTCGGAATGCTACCGCTTTTTTCGGCTATTCAGCTGCCTGCTGAGATGCGACTTGCCAGGTATAGCCGGGATCGAACCCGCGTCTTTCGAGTCAGTGGCCGAGCACCACAACCACGAAGCCATAGCGGCGACTCTAAAGAGTTTCTCGATGTACGCGCTGGAGGCAAGGCCGCTTCACAACTTTTAAACGCCTCGCGCACCAGCTAGTAGTTGCTCAATGCTTCGATGCTAGTGTTTGAGTTCTCTATGAAGCCCCGCGTTTTGTTGTAGTTTGCACTCTAATAAGGCGCTGCGGTTAACGCCATCGAAAAATTGAAATAAAAATATTGTCCGCAGGTTACCTTTTTGGGAACATCAGACGCACCATCTGATAGAAGAGGAGCACGCTTAGGGACAAAAATCTAATCAGATTACTGCTCTTCACGAAACGAATTCGCGACCGTGCTTAATCACGTTTAAAAGTATTCTAGAATTGCAACCGTTTACGTTTGGTCTGCTTATCAATAGTTACTGATAACAAGAAAATAAGATGCGTCATGTAATATTAAAGGTTTGTCCCTTGCGTCTTGATTACGCAGAACAAATTCGCTCTCGCGGTAGGCATATTCCTAATTGGCGAATAACCATTTCTGCGTTCATAATCTTTGGGTGCATTGTTAAGTGCTTTTAGAACAGAACCTGAAACTCCTGAACTTTAACACTTCAACTTAGGTCGCTGCACACAACGGAAAAAATTGAAAGAAAGCTGTGTAGGAAATGACAAGCAGCATTGTGTTTATCCGGCCTTATTATTGCTACCTTGTTATTTTTTCAACGATAGAAGCATACATGATCCACACACTTTTCATTCTGATACTACAAAAGATTTCGCAGTAGTTCTGGTTCGAACAAATTCCTTGCTTTAAGCGCCTTCTTGTGCTATATCTCTGCCATTGTGTTCTGTGTGGAAACCGCAGAATTCAGTGTATCGAGAAGTCAGTTACGTCGTTGCATGATAGGACGTGGGATCCCTAGAGAATGGCCACAAGGTATTTATGGGGGAGTGCGTTGCCATACGAGATGGCCATGACCCGGTTGCGGCCGTTCGTTTCCGTTCCATTGACGCTCAGTTCCGAAGAATACAGTCTTGCTGACATCATTGTTCGCAGCCAAATTCACGTTGTCTAAGCTTTAGCGTTGGTTAAAACTTGGTTTTTGAAAAACGCGACTGATTTGAGTTATAGGATCCATAAAATATAATTGAATCGGCGGGAACGTTACCTATTGAAGATACTAATCAATCAGTTGCAAAACTGAGAAAAATGCGACTTATTGCAACTAACTAGTTACTTATAACCAATAGCTCACAACTGTGAGTGCTATGAATGCGTGCCCTATCTGCATAGACTTAAGTGATTAAATGGTTTTCATAGATCAAGGCAAAGAATGGCTCAAAACTGGACGAAAGAGAATAATTTTGCACATAGAATTCATCTCTGCAGGAAAAAAATTCTGCAGGTCTTGAATAATGTTTATTCTGCCTAAAGGATGGACTATCAGTCTGAAGTTTTCAGCAGCGAATGATCAGATTTTAAAGGACCAACTCCCAGCCCTTCAAAGAAGGTGTTTATTGCGATAATATCCTCTTTAATATTGTTATGCGAAATAACGCCGCGAATATATTTTCACGTAGTGGTGACTGTAGCCCGGAGAGCAGAAGGGCTGCGAAAATGGTGTATAAAGAAAACTATTTATTGACTTGCACCCACAATGGACTGAATCACTCGGCGGCGGCGTAGCAACAAGCGTGCTCGGCAGTCGTTGAACAGCCAGCCAGCCAGCCAGCCAGCCAGCCAGCAGCCAGCCAGCCAGCCAGCCAGCCAGCCAGACAGCCAGCCAGCCAGCCAGCCAGCCAGCCAGCCAGCCAGCCAGCCAGCCAGCCAGCCAGCCAGCCAGCCAGCCAGCCAGCCAGCCAGCCAGCAAAGTCAGCCAGACAGCCAACAAAGCCAGCCAGCCAGCAAAGCCAGCCAGCAAAGCCAGCCAGCAAAGCCAGCCAGCAAAGCCAGCAGAAGCCAGCCAGCAAAGCCAGCCAGCAAAGCCAGCCAGCAAAGCCAGCCAGCAAAGCCAGCCAGCCAGCCAGCCAGCCAGCACAAGCCAGCAGAGCCAGCAAAGCCAGCAAAGCCAGCAAAGCCAGCCAGCCAGCCAGCAAAACCAGCCAGCAAAGCCAGCCAGCAAAGCCAGCCAGCCAGCCAGCCAGCAAAGCCAGCCAGCCAGCCAGCCAGCCAGCCAGCCAGCCAGCCAGCCAGCCAGCCAGCCAGCCAGCCAGCCAGCCAGCCAGCCAGCCATGATCTCTACCTGCACAAGGTCGATGTACAAAATTACGCTTTCCAGTTGCTCGTCACCTATGCTGAACTCTTGGTTCCCTCCCAAAGTGTTTAACATTGTTTAATTGTCTACACATTATTTATTATTCCAGTAGTGTAGCAGACATCTCAAGACCGAGTTGTTAAGGTAGACGGCGGCATCGGAGCGAAAGGTTCACTTGCAGGCCCTTCTGAGGCAACAGCAACAGGAACTTGCAGATCAACTGTCCGGCCTGAGCGATTTGATCTTCACGCTGCTGAATATATATCTGAGCTAAACGTTCTTATTGCGGACCCACCGCTGTACTTTTCCTGCCAACATACGCCATTATGCTTCGTAGTTTGGCCCCTCATTTACTTAGCAGGACAATGCCATCAGCTAATTGAAGATTAGCAGAAAAATACATTCTTAATTTTTCCCAATTTATATCTTTGGATGCATCGATAGAGTGAGCACAGAGTAAGGAGTACTGGAGGAATCGCATCTCGTTGCCACACATCATGAAGGTTTACCTGGAAAGATGGGTAAAGTAGGAGAGGGCGCGGAGAGTAAGGCGGAGTAGGCTGTAAAGTCTGCAGGGAGAAGTAAAGGTGGCCCATCACATGATTTGTTGGAGTCAAGGCCTTTGCTGTGCAGAAGAGGCAGTTTGGCTACAGCTTACGACAAAACACGGCCTTAGGAGGAAGAACGGAGAAGGTACTAGAACAGTGAACTGTACGAGAACAAACAAGATGGAAACTTGAATACCATGGCGGATGCTCAAAATCTTTTGGCAAAGGGTGTAAGGGGAGGCATTGATAGCGAAAGATGCGGTGTACTTCCTAATATTAGTTCTCTTTTGCAGCGCGTTAGGTTTGTTTTTGCGGGCATTCGCGTGGAGAAAGCAGTGTTAGCATTGCAAGCGCAGCCGTCATGGCAAGCTTAGGCATCATTGAAATCCACTTCAATTTTCAGAGACCTTACAGAAGATTATGCTTCAAGCGCGGCAAGGGTGGGAATCTTTCTTAACCTAAACCCTTACACTGCTCCTTTGTCTTCTCAAGTAAACTCAAACAATGGGGAGCACCTTTGGTTTGAATAGAGGCGGCGTTCGGTGGTCGCTGTTTTTTTTCGTACAGAGAAAGTGCCAAAAATAAAACCAATATCGCGAATCCGCGCATGCTCTGAACGACAGAAAATTAAATACAGTTCAATACCGCCCAACTTTGATGTCAGCATTTAAGAAATGAATCGTGCATTGTAAGCCAGCACACACATTTTTGTCCTTTCTCCCTTGGTTTTACCTGCCGAGAAATAAGATAGCTCTGTTGAAAGAATGAAGTACATTAAAAGAACGTAAGTTTCGTCACTCAGATATAGTTTGTGAGTATTATTAGATTAAAACTTATCTCACTGAAACGTTTAGTTAAATGAAGCAGAGTGTTTGGGGCATCCGCGTTCTTATAATCCGCGCAGCGCTTATTTCGTCATAGTCTGGTGCAAATAACGATTACTGGTGCGCTCGCGTTCGCGTGTGCGCACGGAAAGCGGTCAAAGAACTGAACAGCCCGAAGCTGCAGTTCATGTTACGTATGCACTAAGGAATTACATCAGACAAAATGAAGCAATGAACGATCTAATGACGCTTTGATAGAGCAGTAATAAATTCCTTCATGACAAGACTCCATGTCTGAAACTATGTCCTTAACGCCTGTTGCTGTTTATGTCATTGTACGTTCAGCATGTGAGAGTAAAGATTAATATGTTTCTGGGGGGGGGGGGGGGGGGCACAGACCGCCCAGACACGCCTCCCGCATTCAGTTGGTGGTCTTTGCTTTGCGCTGAGAGCTTGCAGCCACATGCCGTCGTTTTTTTTTTTGTCATTAATTCAAACCTTCATACTCAGAGTCGTATTGTGGCTGGTACAGCGTATGCTCTAGTCAGCAGAACAAGATTTCATGTAACACAGCTGTGCGAAGGCTCATGAAAAACCAAACAATCAAATCGTCGTTAGCTAGCTTCACTCTGCACTCCGCGTTTCACACGGCCCATATAGCGCTTCCACGAGCGTCGAAATAAAACCATCTACTGAAAAGCACGCAGTGAAAACTATATGCCGACATAATTGTAATTGAAGGTTAATTTTATTATTTCCTTTTTTTATTTTTCTTCAGTATGCATTTAACTGCTAGGAACGCTGGCTGTGGCGAGAGAGACGAAGAAGAATGTATATGGCTGTTCAAACATATCTGCATGGCTCTTTGCGTTTCCAATGGTTCATTATTTACGCCATTCGGCAGGCGAAGCGCTCATACTCCTTCGGGCATTAACAAGAGAAAAAATGAGACGCCACAACTTGTCGCAAGGATGAGATGGAAAACAACAGCCGAAAATTATAAGGCGCTAGAACTACGCATTGCCTTCATGTACCTAGGTAGGCACTAATTAATCTGGGTAGACACCCAGACAAGGCCCCGATTAACCTTAATTCCCAAATACTAAATAACACCATTTCTGCGCCTAGTACCGTCCTCATATTTTCACCAGTCATTATTAACAGGTATGCTTTCCCGTGATTACACGATAGCAAGGAATGGCGCCAGTTTAAGAAAGTTGCAGTAAACGTTATTGCGTCTCTATTTGCGGTCTCCTTGACTAATTCACTAATTCGTTTTTCTCTGACCAACATGGATTCAAAAAAGGGTCTTCCTGTGAGTCACAATTTTTGTAATTGACTAATCACATTCATTTCAACATGAATTGCAACTTACGAACTAATTGCGATATTCTTCATTTGGCAACAACATTTGCTCGAGTAACTTAATGTCGCCTAATATCTAACTTTCCTGCACACCAATTTAGACTCTAACTTTGTGACGGCTCCTCAGTTTTTTCGAAAGCGCTGCAGCTCACAGTTTTAAATAACCGCTCATCTCTATTTTCTGATGTTAAACCAGATGTGCCGCAAGGGAGCGTCATTTGCTCCTTACTTTTTTTAATTAGATTAATGATTTGCCGAATAACATTTCATCCTGCATGCCCATATTTGCTGATGATTGCATCATTTACAGGTTCATGAAGAGCACTAAAGAACACATTTCACTGCGAAGTGACTTGGATATTATTAATAAATGCTATAAATCATGGCTAATGGCCCTAAACGTTTCCAAGAGAAAAATAACGTCTTTTCCTCAACAATAATCCAGTTCGCTCTTATGTTACCATTTTAAAAACAATTTATTGAGCCGGGCCATTCTGTATAAGTACTTGGGCGTTTACCTAACAACAAAACTCTCGTGGTCTGATCACATAACGATTTCTCTAAATGCTGTAAGGTCATTAGTTTTCTGCGCCGCTTTTACAATGTTCTAAAGCAAACATGCGTAAACAAGATTATTTGACTTTTGTTAGATCCAAGCTTTGCTACGCTTCTTCCTTTTAGCCTCCTCATGAGAAACGTTAACATAAATCTAAAATGTTAAGCATTCATCCCGACGTAGCCCTTTTATCTCTGTTTCGCAAATTCATCCTCACCACTTGGTCACCGTTATTGAACCTACAACGGCCCTTATCAACCAAACTGCGCACGACGATTTTGGTGGCTTTTTTGCCGCGCTCCTAGATGTGGTGCTGAATAAATTAAATTGAATGGAATAATTTCGGCTACACGCGCATTTATGGCAGCACTGATGCCTTTAACTTTTCGTAGCTCCTCCGTGTTATACATCTGTCGATTTATCTTCAAGACTGCATTGCCTCACAGCGCAACCACGGTTCATTTCATCACAAGCTAGTCAAACGTTTTGTGAACAAGCACGTTTAAGTCAATGCCTAAGGGTCTTGCTTTTTCCTTTGAATCTCCCATGCGGTTATGAGCTTCTTTGCCAGTGTTTCAAATAAGGTTGTTTAATGATGTTTCGTTACGAATAGGTTTGTTTTTCTTATATTGTATTCTTTTTGTTCCATTATCCCTTGTTTTTTTTGCATGGCTTTCGAGTAAGTCCAAGAATGAGCAGTGACACGCTAGAGAGGGAGAAGTATGGGCAAAAAGATTCAAATTAAAAACAGGAATAGGCAGGCGAAAATAAGGACTAGACCATTATCCACCAGATTGACGGCTATCTAACACTGCCTACATCATTAAGTAAGGAGGTAAAGCGGCAGTAAGCATCTTGCAATCAAAAAGCGCAGAATGTGAAAAAATGCATGCTTTCAGGAAAATGTGCGTTAGTGACCTTAAAGGAGGGCCGCTCACTCAGGGTTACAGTTGAGATGGGGGTAAATGAAGAGCTCGAGAGCTAAATGGTGTAGGCGTCAGCATGCCTATTATGAAAGGAGGGTTTCGGCAGAGAGAATCATTTATTGATAAAAAATTTTTTCAAAGTGCTATTATGAGCAGCGTACTTATAAAAAACAAAGCGAAAAACGCTCTGGTACCGTTCTTTGAGTATGGCTGGCAGACGCCATTTTCTTCCTCGAGGAATGCATGGTTTTCTGCTGGCAACATGTAGACTCTGAATTTCTGTTTAATCTAAGAGTTCTATGCGTGGAAGCTGTGGTGGACGGTGTCGTGTCCAAGGCGGCAGAAAATGCAGAGGTCCGGAAAAATATGGCGCCACCACCATGTTGTTTAAAGCTTAGAATTGCGTAGGGGTAAACTCCTGAAGACAAGAGGAAGGAAGGCGCCAAGCTTTAAAGCTAATGTATGAAAAGCTAGGCGTTGATAGCGTACTGTATGGCTGGGATGAAACAAAAGCTTCACACTTTAGGAGTAGACAGAAATCAAACTAACTCCGGACTAAGAGATGTCAGGCCCTGGAAATACTATGTTAATGGCAGAAGCGCCCAAAATAAGACAACTGAGTTGGAGGCTCTTCTGCTTTAGCATTACCCTGAAAAAGCGGTTTTGACAGAAACCTAGCATAACAGTAAAGTGTTTGACAGTGAGTTCTTTCCCACTGGTACAGTACGTACCGAAAATATCATGATAATAGAGGTGGAGGTGTCTGTATTTGGTTTAAATCATCCCTACGAATTTAACCAATGCCTGACGTACTATCTCGATGGAAAGCAACGCGAACCACCCGTAGCCAACACTCCCCGCTGTAGGAATTTCTTTTCATCGCGATTTTACCTTCGTGGTACAAAACAGACGTTAGAGTCGTCCTAGAATGTATCATGGACGAGTCAAGGGCCTCTTTGATATGGCCGAGGTAAACGCCCAGTGAAAATAAATTGAAACAGCGGAACGTGTTTGCACTAGGTTCGCATTTCCTTCCATCGAGGTGATAAACGTTGAGTGCATTTTGTTTAACATCGTACTATAAAGCGGCAGTAACTTATTGTCACATAATATCAAGTTTCCTGCGCCCAAATTCGACTCTTAACTTTGTGATGGCTCCTAAATTTTCTTTCGAAACGGCTGCAGCTCACAGTTGTTAATAACCGCTCATCTCCACTTTCTGATGTTACGCCAGGTGTCCAGCAAGGGAGCCTCATTGGTTCTTTAATCTTTGTAATTTAGATTAATGACTTGCCGCATATCATTTCATCCTGCATACCAATATTTGCTGCTGATTACATCATTTACAGGTCTACGAAGACCACTAAAGACAACATTACACTGCAAAATGAACTGGACATTATTAATAAATGGTGTAAACCATGGCTAATGGCCCTAAAGGTTTCCAAGGGTAAAATAACGTCTTTTCGTCCAAAATAACCCAATATTCTCTTACGTTACCACTTTAAAAACAACATATTGAGCCAGGCTACTCAATATCAGTATTTGGCGTTTACCTTACACCAAATCTCTCGTGGTGTCATCACATAAGGGTTTCTCAAAATTCTTTAAGGTCTTTAGTTTCCTCTGCCGCATTTTACAAAGTTCTAAAGCAAACATGCGTAAACAAGAGAATTTAACTTTTTTTAGATCCAAGCATGACTACGCTTCTTCCATTTAGCCTCCTCGTGAGAAACGTTAAAGTAAATCCAAAATATTGCTAGCCACTTTACGGAAATACAGTTGTCACTCAAGCATAGCCCCAATAAAGCTGGGCATTTCACTCTATCCGTAAAGCATTCCTCCAGACGTAGCCCTTTAATCTCTCTTTCGCAAATTAATCCCTGCCACTTGGTCACCATTACTGAACCAACTACGGTCCTTATCAACCAAGCTGCACACGACAATTTTGGGGGCTTCTTTGCCGCGCTCCTAGATGTGGTGCTGAATAAATTTAATTAAATTGAATAATTTCGGCGACACACGCGCACTTATGGCAGCACTGATGTCTTTAACTTGTCGTAGCTCCGGCATGTTATACACCTGCGGAATGATCTTCAAGACTGCATTGGCTCGCAGCGCAACCACGATTCATTTCATGATGAGCTAGTCAAACGTATTGTCAATAACAACTAGCACGTTTAAGTCTGTGCCTATGGGTCATGCTTTTTCCCTTTGAATCTCCCATGTGGTTATTAGCTTCTTTGCTAGTGTTTGGAGCCCCGTTCTTCAATCATGTTCTCGTTCCGAATAGGTTTGTTTTTGCTTATTTGTAAGTCATTTTGTTTCATTTTTACTTGTTTTTTCTGCCTGCCTTTTCACTATGTCTTGATAATTATTTTTTGTATTATTTTTAGGAAGTTTTATATATATATATATGTGTGTGTGTGTGTGTGTGTGTGTGTGTGTGTGTGTGTGTGTGTGTGTGTGTGTGTGTGTGTGTGTGTGTGTGTGTGTGTGTGTGTGTGTGTGTGTGTGTGTGTGTGTGTGTGTGTGTGTGTGTGTGTGTGTGTGTGTGTGTGTGTGTGTGTGTGCGCGTGTGCGTGTGCGTGTGCGCGCGCGCGTGTGTGTGTGTGTGTGTGTGTGTGTGTGTGTGTGTGTGTGTGTGTGTGTGTGTGTGTGTGTGTGTGTGTGTGTGTGTGTGTGTGTGTGTGTGTGTGTGTGTGTGTGTGTGTGTGTGTGTGTGTGTGTGTGCGTGCGTGCGCGCGCCCTTTTACTCAATGCCTCTTAAAGGCATGATGTAAGGAATTTCTAAATTAACAAGTTGGCCAATGCTTGCATACACCGTTGAGCGAAGTTGATAGCAGCATGAACGAAGTCGAGAGAAAGTGTTAGTCGCCAGACTTTCGAAAATGCAGCCAATTTGTGCGCTGTCAATCTACTAACGGCAATCTTGACCGAAGCACGAGCAGTGACACAATACAGAGGGAGAACTATGAGCAAAAAGGTTGAAATTAAGAACAGGAAGAGGCAGGCGAAAACAAGGGCTAGACCATTATCCACCAGAGTGACGGTGGGCTAACATCGCCTACCTCATTAAACAAAGAGGTAAAGCCGCAGTAAGCAGCTTGAAATCAAAAAGCGCAGAATGTGAAAAATGCATGCTTTCAGACAAATGGGCGTCATTGACCTTAATGGAGGGCCTCTCTCTCAGGGGTGCAGTTTAGATAAGGCTAAATGATGAGCTCGAGAGCTAAATGGTGTAGGCGTCAGCCTGCCTATTATGAAACGAGGTTTTCGGCAGACAGAATCATTTATTGGTAAATTGAAACGTTTTTGTCCAAACTCTATTATTGGCAGCGTACTTATGAAAAACGAAGCGAAAGACGCTCTTCTACCGTTTGGCGTTTCTTTATGACCGGCAGATGCCATTTTATTCCTCGAGGAATGCATGGTTGCCCGCTAGCAACATGTAGACTCTGAATTTCTGCCTAATGTAAGAGATCTACGCGGGGCAGCTGTGGCGGACGGTGTCGTGTCCCAGGCCGTAGAAAATGCGGAGTTCCGGAAAAATATTGTGCCACTAGCATGTTGTTTAAGACTTAAAATTGCGCAGAGTTAACCTCCATAACGGTGGAGGAGAATCTTGAGGAATGTTATATTGGCCGGCTGCGCTACCTTTGCCAGCAGGAAACGTTGGGGCGTTTATATAGTAGGGAGAAAAAGCGACAGCCCGCCATTCCTCTCCTCTCGTCTTGACGTCTTCCTCTTTCTTGTAAAGGGGTAGGGTTTTTTCATGTGGTGCTGACGAGAGACAGACACTTTATTTTCCTCAAGCGTCATTTTAGTAGTGATCATTGTACATGAAAAGAAAAAAGTGCTTGTCATGCAGTTTATGGCCTGTACCTCCCTATAGCGCTTTGCGGTAGTAGTGCGGTTGGACACTAGGTGCAACTGAATGAGAACAAAAAGAAAAACGAACTGATCCTTAGAATACTCTTCTAGGCATTCAGCACAGTCTCCGCGGGGAACATTGTTAAGCAGGTTCTTCAGTTTTTATGATAGACTACACAGTACATTTCTCTACCAATGTGGAAAAAAAAATCAAATAATAATTTATACAGACATAACAGATGCTGCAAAACAGAGCAATAGAGGAACTAAAATAAATTGTTTTGTTAAACTTAGCAAAAGCAGCGAAACCACGTGATGAAGATAACCTAGCTGAAGGGCGCTGTTTAATAATCCGCATGCAGTCTGTAGGAAGAAAAATGTGAGAGGCATTCAGAACTTCATTATCGAGGATGTATCTGGAATAAGCTGCTTCAGTTTTAGATAAAATAGAATAACATCAATATTGTCTTTAAGGACGTTCAAGCCATCTAGGCATTCGTCTTAAAATGGCATAAAAACAGCTTTCATTTCAGTGCAGTAATCCAGCCTTAGTGCAACTTGGATTCGGAAAGAGAATACAGACGAATAGATTCTTGAAGTAATTGCCAGACTTTGCGCTGAAAAGGTGAGTCGCATTGTGAAAAAAGTTTGCGGCGGCGTTGTAAGAATATTTTGTTCATAAGCTCGCGTTGATCACGCTACGCTAAGATTTAGAAGGCGCACGTTTGATGTGCGATGTCAGTTCCCGCTTAAGAACTCTAGCTGATCTTAAAACTTTATAAATACTGGAGTTTTTATCTGCTCAGCTTTATTGTTGCATGTGACCTGGAAACCATTTCATTGCAATGCCCATCGCAAACGTAGAAATGCTCGACGCAGATTATATCTTGAAGAGTGCCGTTATATGTACTTCGCTGTTAATATGGCAATAAAAATGCGCGTCTCGCTAGGCTGAGGAATGGCTAAACCAATAAACGAGCACAAAAGCGGTATGCGCTTATCGCTCAGTATTCCAGAGCTAAGCAATATTAGAGAAACGAAAGAGGAGTCACTCGCTCTACAGACTACAAATGATTACATCAGACAGCGCAAAAACCCCGAATAGCTTGCTCCTTCATATCGAGCAATGGCGTTTGGACTGGCGACGCATTGTTTTATAATAAGATGTACCAGATGATTGCTAACTGTTTACTTGATTCGTGTGAAATCGCAGTAGATCAAGAAAGAAAACATAAGTTCACGAACTTATTTGCCAACTAAGATGTGCGAGCAACAAGACCCTGGTCTCAGTATGCGTCTGCAGTGCTCTCAGCTCATCTCATCAAGGGCATATCGACATTATAATGAGTGAAAAAAGCTATCAGATTTATCGGCAGTCGTTACGATCGCATCATTTCACCGCCATTATGTACGCGCATTTCAGTGGACGCCTTTTCGCCTTGACGCATATTTGATGGCGTAATCATGCTGTGCAAAGTCGTCCACGTGTCAACCAGAGTTTAAGCGCCTATCTCGCCGGTGACCTATACTGTGCCAGCAATCCGGCAGACTGTGACACTTGATATAGTTCTCTTCGCATCCTTGGAATGTATCGTGTTTACAATTTTCAACGGGCAGTTGAAATATGGCTTGGTTTCGTTCTACGGGGTTTAACATCCCAAAGAGAATCAGACTATCACAGATGCCGCAATGTAGGGCTCCGGATAATTTCGACGACATAGGATTGTTTACGTTCACAACCGTCGTATAGTACACGAGCCTGTAGCATTTCGCCTCCATTGAAATGCGACAGCAGTGGCCAGGATCAACGCCGTGTCTTTCGGGTGAGCAGCCAAGCCCTTAACCACTTATCAACCGATAAAGTGCATAGTGGAATAAATCGGACAAACAAGCTTCACAAGATTCTAGCTTACGATGTCGCTTATAAGTGCTGTTGTATCAAATGCCCTCTATCCATCCCTGCTACATCAGGCGTATCATTTCAAAGGCATACAAGTTGAAGTATCTGATGACAATTTTCATAACATTAAACTTACTATCCACAACAAAGAGATTTAAAAACGAGAAGAGAAGTAACAAATTTGTATAGAATAAGAGAATTAAAAAGCTATAAAAATAATTGAGACTGCGAATCTGTAACAAACTGGACGACTATATTGCAAATTAAGAATAAAAAACGAAAAGCGAAACATGCAAAAGGCATATCAGTTGAAAAATCGCATTACAAATTTCATACCACAAAACTTACTATTCACATCAAACAGATTTAACAAAGAGAAAGGAAGTAACTTATTTGCATCGAAGAAGACAAGAAAGCAGCTCTGAAAGAAATTCACACTGTGACTCTCTAACAAACAGGACCACTATATTGTGAACAAAATTTAGAGAGAGAGAAACAAATCATGCAAAAGGAATATAACTGGAACTATCGGATTATATTTTTCATAACATAAAACTTTATATCGATATCAAATAGAGTTGAAAAAGAGAAGGACAGTAACAAATTGGCATAGAAGAAGACAAGTAAAAAGCTCTGTAAATATTCACACTGTGACTATCGAAGAAACTGGACCACTATATTCTATATTAAATCTAGAGAGTGAGAAAGTGAACGTGCAGAAGGAATATAAAAGTAAATATCTCATTACAATTTTCATACTATAAAACTTCCTATCCATATCAAACAGATTTAAAAAGAGAAAGGAAGTAACAAATTCCCATGGAAGAAAAGTTCACAGCTCTGTAAATAATTTACAGTATGACTCTAACAAACTGGACCACGATATTGTAAATGAAAACTAGAGAGCAAGAAACGCAACATGCAAACGGCACATCACTGGAAATATCGCATTGCAATTTTCATACCGTAAAACTTACTATCCATATCAGACAGATTTAAAAAAGAGAAACGAAGTAACCAATTTCTATGGAAGAAGACAAGTAAACAGCTGTGCAAATATTTCACACTGTGACCCTCTAATAAACTGGACCACTTAATTGTGAATTAAAACCAAAGAGCGAGAAATGAAACATACAAAAAGGAACAACGGTGGAAATATCGGATTACAATTTTCATATCGTAAAACTTACTATTCATGACAAACAGATTTAAAAAAAGAGAAAGGATGTAACAAATTTGCATGGAAGAAGGCAAGTAAACAACTCTGTAAATAATTCGCACTGTGAATCTCTAAGAAGCTGGACCATTACATTGTGAATTAACACTAGAGCGCGAGAAACGGAACATGCAAAAGGAATATCAGTAGAAATATTGCATTACAATTTTCATACCATAAAACTTACTATCCATATCAAACAGATTTAAAGAAGAAGAAGGGAAGCAACAAATTTCTATGGAGGAAGACAAGTAAACAGCTCTGTAAAAAATTCACACTATGTCCCTCTAACAAACTAGGCCACTATATTGTAAAAGAATACTAGAGAGCGAGAAACGGAACATGCAAAAGGAATACCATTGGAAATATTCCAATACAATTTTCATACTATAAAACTTACTATCCATATCAAACAGATTTAAAAAAGAGAAGAGAAGTAGCAAATTTGCATGCAAGATGACAGGTAAACAGCTCTGTAACTAACTCTCACTGTGACTTTCTAAGAAAGTGAACCACTATATTATTAATTAAAACTAGAGAGCGAGAAACGGAACTTGCGAAGGGAATATCAGTGAAAATATGGAATGGCATTTTTCATACTATAAAACCTACTATCCGTATCAGAGATTTAAAAAAGAGAAGGGAAGTAAGAAATTTGCACGGAAGAAGACAAGTTAACACCTCTGAAAATAATTCAGAGTGTGGCTTTCTAACAAACTGGACCACTATATTGTGAATTGAAACTAGAAAGCAAGAAATGGAACATGAGAAAGGAATATCAGTTAAAATATCGCATTACAATTTTCATACCATAAAATTTTCTATCTATAACAAACAGATTTAGAAAAAAGAGAACGAAAGTAAGAAATTTGCATGGAAGAATACAAGTAAACAGCTCTGTAAATAATTCGGAGTGTGACTCTCTAACAAACTGGACCACCCGGAGCCAACACGTCCCGCTGTTGGAATTTCATTCCATCCCGCATATAATTGCATGGTACAAAAAAGACGTTAGAGTCGTCCTAGAATGTATCATGGACCGGTAAAGGCGTGGTGAAAAGAAATTGAAACAGGGGAGCGTGTTGGCGCTGGGTTGTTCGAGTTTCCTTCCATCGAGGTAATAAACGTGGAGTGCATTCGTTTCTAACAACGTACTATGAAAGCGGTAGATATGCCACTTTTATTGGAGCAGTTTACAGGCCCCCCAACTCTACCGTTGCCGTATTAGACGAACTGAAGCAATATTTGAGCACGAATGTTGAACCCGATAATCGTTTCAAACTGTCAGGATATGTGATCTTGCCTGAAGCAGAGATGAAATTTTTCAGTTAAAAAAGCATGACCTCCCAGTTGAAGCTGTGTTGTGCATCACATTTTCTTTCAAATTATTGCGAATTGGAGAATAAAATACCATATTTCAGGACAATTCTCAATGTTCGGCCTCTTTTATGTTAGCGGATCAATTACTGCGAGACCAAATTGTCAGATAGTAGATAGAATATCGGACAACAAAGCTTTACTGCTGCCTACTGCAGACGCCCTTTTAAATAAGAAACCTAAATATTAATCCTATCAAAACTATTCTCGTGCTTTTCTCAAGATAGATTATAAAGTATGTCGTACTCTTGATCACTATTGACCTCACTTGAACTATGCACATTGACTACGAAGTGGCTAATGTTAATCGCAAGTTGTACTTTCTGCGGAGAGCTTTGAGACTTCCTACTCCTTTTGTCCGACTGATCGCATACAAAACCGTAATTCTGGGATAATAGACAATGCTGGCGTTATTTGGGACCCTTTCACTAAAACTTACACTAAGATAGAAATGCTGCAAGGAAAACCAGCTCGCTTCTTTATAACAGGTTGGGACGTACGTCACTGAAAAAAATTCAATAACTGAAATGAAATTGCCACCATTACCGCACAGTCACGACTAAAATTCCTCCTTAAACTTATCAACGGTGACTATAAGACAAATCTCACGAGCATAATTTCTTTTTCGTCTGGTTACGCAACTAGGCAAAGACATAGCCTTAAAGTAACGCTATTTACCACGCGTATTAACAATTTTAAGTTTCCACGAACAGTAACCGAATGGAATATCCTAAGTAATGACGAAGTTTCAGATTCATCTCTGTCGACATTTCTTTCCAGTATTGTTTATATATATATTTCAAAAATTTCAAGCTACGTTATTCTGCTTCCTTATTGTAGTTATTGCCTGTGTTAATAACCTGTGTTTACTTACCTCTATCCCATCCTGCTAAATTCCCCAATCGGGATTGCAGTATAAGCTAAAGAAATATAGATAACTATGAAATGTTATAATTGCAGGGCGCATGCATGCAGAATATTATTTTTTGGCTCAACTCGTAAATGTCTCAGTTTTCTCTCACGCATCAGCTCAAACTGCTCACAAACACGCAAACCCACCACAGTATATGCATCGAGCCTCTCGTCCTATAGTACCTTGAGGGCTTGTCTTATATCTTTATTACTCAGTGGTATCGCCAGAAGTTGTAGGCTAGAAAATATAACTCCAACTGCAAAATCTCTGTTAGTGAGGGTGAGGGAAGGCCGACAAAGTTAGGGCGAGAGCGAGGGAGGGACAGCAAATTTTTCGAAGCGAGGATGAGGATGAGAGAGGGCCGAATAACTTTTCAAAATGAAGGCATTTGCCCACCTCTGCTACTGAGCATGCGACCCGGCAGATAGCGCTGGGGATAGAAAAGTGATGCTGAATAAGCCTAATGTTCGAGTGTGTGCCATTTTAAGTAGCACTTTTTTGTATAAAGCTATTCGAATGCTTCAAAGTTCGGCACAATATAGAGACTGTGATGGCGGAGCAATGATGGCCATGGATGCGCGCTTCGTTTTAGAAGAATTCACTTTTCTCCGGCGAAGCTGCCACAGATGTGTGACCGTCTAGGTCGTGTTCACAGCAGCTATCTTTGCAGCATTCGTGTTCGATTTGTGATTGCCCTCACTGGTACATATATACAGCTGCCTTCTTGAAATTAAACCAGTTTGAAGATGAGCACCGTATATCTCCTAAGTGTTTCTTCATTTGTGTCCTGTTTTTTCGCGCAAGTACAGGCACGGACATAAGTAAACGGAGCACGCGATTTCGTTCTAAGTGCAAACAAGTCTTCCCAATAGGGAGCGAAGAAGCATGTTTGTCCTTTAGAAACCGCACTAGCGCCCACTACCAGCATGTATGTACCACAGCTGCTGTTTTCAATTAAGCAAAGTGTGAAAAATGTTAGAAGCCAATACCGTGCTCCGTTTACTTTTGTCCGAGCCTGTACATACGTTACCAGCATTTATGGGATACTTCTTGGACCGACTGTCGCAAAGTGCGCTAGGAGACGAAACAAAGAGAAACGAAGAGGTACGCCGCGACGCCGCACGGCAAAAACCGCGTTAGTTAGCAGATGTAATGAAAAACGGCGCTACAAACGAGGGGAAAAGCAGAACACATAGGAGAGGACCAGCGCCACTCGGACTTGAGTATCTTGCATACTCACACCGTTATTCATTGCATCTTCAACTATGAACCAACTAGCCCAAGTAGTTTTCCTTGGGTTCATTTACGATAACAAGTACTGTCTTTGAAATGGAATTGATTATTGTGGCCAATTACAACCCTAGAAAAGTAGCGGAACAAAAAACGGTAGAAATTATTGCTACTGCGTTTTTTGTTTCCAACATTTTTGCCATAACAAAAAGTTACTCTCCTAAAATGAAATACAGCGGTTTTGTAGATATTTTATTATAGGTTAATAAATTTAGACGGCCGCCGCGATGGGAAAGTGGTTATGGTGCTCTGCGCCTGACCCGAAAGACAAGTGTTCGACCCCGGCCCCAGCGGTCGCTTTAGGATGAGGCGAAATTCTAGAGGCATGTGCACTGTCCATTGTCAGTGTGTGTTAAAGAACCCTACGTAGTCTAAATTATCGGGAGCCCTTCACTATGGCCATTACTTTCTGGGTACACAGGGCACACACTGATTGATCACAACCTTGCACTCAGCCCTGAGTCTTAAGAATTTGAAAAGTGCCTTCAAAGCTGTCATCACCGATAAAGGTTTACTCCAAGGACCCAGGATCTTGGCTTCAGTGGCTGTCAAAGGACACACCTATCCTGAAACCTTGGTTGTGCAACCTTCGTTGTGACTGTAGGCGCCATGAAAGCCATTAGAAGCTCAAGCCATCATCGAGGGGAACATGCAGTGGCATCTAGAACGAGGAATCAGCATCGCACATTTCCGCAATGGCCAGGGCGAAGTACTACTGAATAACATCAGCGGAGAATGCCGGCACATTAACAGAGGAACCGACGATTGTGTTCTTCGACTCCTTCGCCCTCTTCGATCCATCCGCAGAAGATTCGCCTGACCAAGAGAACTCGCCAAGTATTTGTCATTGATGGACCTCAAGGGCGGCTACTGGCAAATTGAGGTCGATGAAAGAGATCGCGAGAAGTCAGCATCCATCACTCCGGATGGACCGCTTGAGTTAAAGGTGATTCCATTTGGTTTCTGTTCCGCACCAGCGACGTATCAGCGAGTAATGGATACAGTGCTGGCAGGCCTGAAACAGCAAATTTGTCTTGTTTATTTAGAAGACGTCGTTGTCTTCGCTTTGAACTTCGAAGAGCACCTCAAGAGACTTCGAACAGTACTAGACGCCATCAAGTCGTCTGGCCTAATCTTGAAAGCAGAGACGTTTAACATTGCCTATGAAGAGCTGCTGTTTCTAGGCCACGTCGTTAGCAAGGAAAGAGTGCGCCCAGACCCGCAGAAAAAAGCGGCTATTGAACAGTTTCCACCACCGGCGGATAAGAAAGCAGTGCGGAGATTCCTCGGACTGTTCCCATATTACTGACAATTTGGGAAGAGCTTTTCGCGCATCGCGGAGCCCCTGACCCAACTGACGAAAGCAGACGTGCCATTTAAATGGGAAGCGCCGCAAGCAGTAGCCTTCAAGGAACTTCAGCGTCGTTTACAGTCCCCACCGATGCTCGCGCATTTTGATGAAAACGAAGACACTGAAGTTTATACCGACGCAAGCAGTGTGGGCCTAGGCGCCGTCCTCGTTCAAAAACGGGACTGGCTGAATAAAGTCATCGCATACGCTAGCCGTTCCCTTTCCAAGGCCGAGGCTAACTGTTCGACTACTCAGAAGGAGTGTCTTGCCAACATCTGAGCTACGTCGACACTCAGCCTATACCTGTACGGACGACTGTTCAAAGTGCTTAGCGATCACAACGCGCTGTGCTAGCTAGCCAATTTGAAGGATCCCTCTGGCCGCCTCGTTCGTTGGAGTATATGCCTCCAGGAGTTTAACGTCACCGTCGTTTACATGTCCGAACGCAAGCACTCTGACGTCGATTGCCTCCCACGAGCCCCGGTAGATGGGCCGCCGCCGGACGACGATGAAGACGCCTTCCTGTGACCCATCAGCCCCAGCTCTTTTGCCTAGCAGCAACGCTCTGACACCGACTTAAAACGCCTCATCGAGAACTTGGAAGGCAAAGTTTCTTCCTCCCCGCCTCATTGAAGCGAGGACTGTCTCCCTTCTCTGTACAGAATGATGTCCTCATGAAGAACTTCGCAGACTACGATACAGCCTACCTCCTTTGTTGTACCTGCTTGCCTCCGCGAAGAAGTTCTACAGGCTTCACACGACGAGCCGGCAGCTGGGCATCTCGGGTTTACTCGCACCCTCTGCCGCATTCAAGACAAGTATTACTGGCCCCGACTGTCTGCCGATGTAGCACACTATGTGAAAACCTGCCGAGATTATCAGAGACGAAAGACCCCTCTCACCCGACCAGCAGGATTTCTCAACTCCATTGAACCCCTCTCATGGCACTTTCAGCAGGGCGGCATGGAGTTGCTTGGCCTTTTCCCAAAGCCAACGTCTTGAAATAAGTGGATCATCATAGCAACCGACTGCCTGACCCGCTACGCCGAGGCCCTACCGAACTGAACAGCAGCCGAAGTCGCCAAATGTTTCGTGGAGTGCATTCTGCGACACGACGCCCCCGATGTGCTCATCACGTACAGAGGAACAGCATTCACGATGAAACTAAGGCAAGCCATCCTGCGTTACAGCCACACCAGCCACCGGAGGACAACTGCATACCAACCACGTACCAACGAACTGACCGAGCGCCTGAACAAAACCATCGCCGATATGCTCGCCATGTATGTCGATGCCGAACACAAAGCCTGGGACGTCATCCTGCTTTACGTCGTGTTCACCTATAACACCGCACTGCAGGAGACCACCCAGATGACTCCTTTTAGGCTCGTCCATGGCAGGGAGGCCATGACCAGGCTAGACGTCATACTGCCAAACGTTACCGAAGAAGAGAACTTCGACATCCCCGCCTACCTTCAGCGCGCAGAAGAAGCTCGAAGGCTTGCCCGATTGCATATCAAAGACCAGCAGCGGACCGACGCCAGACGCTAGAACCTACAAATACGCAACGCGGACTACAAGCCAGGAGACCAAGTCTGGATTTGGACGCCCTTTCGCTGCCGTGGATTGAGTGAGAAGCTCCTGCGCTGCCGTTTGGGCTTCTACAAGGTTCTTCGTTGGCTATGTGAACTAGATTATGAAGTCATCTCTGACGCAATGACTCCTTTCCAGCGATTACGGATCAATGACCAGCAGCGGACCGACGCCAGACGCTAGAACCTACGAATACGCAACGCGGACTACAAGCCAGGAGACCAAGTCTGGATTTGGACGCCCTTTCGCTGCCGTAGATTGAGTGAGAAGCTCCTACGCTGCCATTTGGGCTTGTACAAGGTTCTTCGTTGGCTATGTGAACTGCATTATGAAGTCATCCCTGACGCAATGACTCCTTCCCAGCGACGCCGCGTACGACCAGAAATTGTCCATGTCGTCCGTCTGAAGCCCTATTATGCGCGCTAAAGGACGCTACATTTCCACACTCGCACGATCCGTTTTAATTGTTGCTAGTCGAATTATTTGTTTTAATGCATCGGGTCGAAGCTTTTTTGAGCGAGGAGTAATGGCGCGGATCTTTGCAGTGTTTGTTCATTCTTCAAATCTGCCGCAACGCCGCTTTATCGCTTTGCTTGCGAGGAAAGACGCGACCAAATTTATTTAGATTTATCGCATTCAGGCAGAGCTGACTACGTTTTTTTCAGAATGTTCTAGTAACTTTGCACCTTTTATCTTGAAAGTTTTCTATCATCTTTATATTGAGCAACGGCCTACAGCCCCGGGCCTTCTATTCGACGACCGCCGAGCACGCTGGTTGCTACGCCGACACCGAGTGATTCAGTCCGTTGTGGGCGCAAGTCACCCCAAATAAAGAGTTTTGTTTAGAGACCATTTTCGCAGCCTTTCTGCTCTCCGGACTGTATCCACCGCTTAGTGACAATATTTACGAAAGTACACTTTTAATGCAGTGCAAAGATACTAAAACCGCATAAATATTTTTTCACGTATATCAAACGTGCTCGAAGCATGCTTTAAGTGAAGTATTTTGGGCAAATTTGAAGAATTTGTCTAGAATACTAAGCATAAAATTTCAGGAACCCATTTCCGGTATATTTCTAGTGCATTCGTGAATACAAAATATGGTTCAAATGCATTATAAATATACCTCCGTATATCCAAAACGTATTTGCTTTCGCTAAAAGATCGCTTGCACCCATTTGAAGAACCGCTGGATACTTGGATCATTATAGTGTCGAACCGATGGCCTAGTAATCACAGCAACTGCCTTGCCTTCAGGAGGTGCTGTTTCGAACGCTAGTGCCGCAGAGTACCCACCGGTTTTCTCCTCATTAAAAGATTCCTCCGGCCTGGTTTTCGGCTCTTCTGGGGCAAAATGCTTCGGAAAAGGATCTGCGGTCTACCCTCACTCAGTGGCGAAATCAAATAATTTTTCCTGTTTTCATGGAATGGAGACATGACCACGAGTGCCGGGTTACTAATTAAATCTGAAAGTTGATTTAGCATTTACTACCATTGATGTTCGCTCCATATGTCTATAAGTACTAACCACAAGAAAAGTAGATGTAGCATGGAGACAGCTTAAAAGTTTTGTTCCCTGCAACTTAATATCGCTCGTAAAGCTCGCTCTGTCGGTAAATAAATTTTTGTCTTGTGGACGACCTTTTCCCTCATGTTGATGTGTTGGTTGCATTGGTAACGCGCGTGAAGAATATAAATTTAGATGCACCAAGTGTCGAAATTCAATCTAGACAGTTGGAGGTTCGAAAAAAAAATTGAAGGTGCAAGAAAGGCAAGGATGTAAAGACGGGTACACGGGCCTCCTCTGTCTTTTATACGTTTCATTTCATTCTTGTCTTTGAAATGCTCTTATTTTTTCACGTTGGAAGGCAATGTCGCCTACGTAATTTTCATTCTTATAATACAAAAACACTCTAACATTAGTGCCGGATTCCGTGCATTTTGTTGTAGGCGCTGAATTGGGTATAGCAGGAGGGAAGTTGCCGCGCCATGTGACAGTACGGGGCGCTCGCACAACAAGTCAAGTGATATTTCTCGGGACAATAACTGTCGGACACCGGTGGCCCGCTCGTGATCCGGAAAAGATTGCGCGCGATGCTTCTTTACATTTCACAGATCAAAGTAACTGAATTGCCGAGAAAAGTTACCGTTTCATAAACGTAAACGATTAATTCGAATATGGAAGAAAATGTGATTTTTTACAAGTAATCAATTACTTTTAACACATTATGTACAACCCTCGCTAGAACTGGTGCAGTGCAGGAACCACTAGCCACTACAAAAAATATTGGCCATCATAAATCAATCCTTTTTGCTCAATTGTAGTATGATTTGTGTCACTTCAAATTCTTAGATAATAAAAGTCATATGAACAATAAAATGCCACCATTTGCCAACGCAAATATTTTGAAATGATGAGTTTTCTTGAAATGTTTGCGAAGCTTATAGGGCCAGATTGCTTAATTTTACTGCGATTTAATTAGCAGCACACGCATAGCGAATTTTTTTCGGTCACATCTGTACTCCAAGACTTCTCCAATACACAGGCGTAATCAGCTACATAAAATAGTGCGCCTAGAGTGCAGCCTGTGCAGGTCAAGAAACCCGAAGTTGACAATTCTGTAGCAGCGCTTCACCACAAAAGAAGCGATTTGTCACGCTATATCGACAATTTATTCCACGAATTTCAGAAACCTATGTAACGCGTCATCAGCCAACCATTTGACTCCTTGATTAAAATAATAAATGTATGAGCAGGCCATAACATTGCTTATTTTAATGCCACTCCTCCAAAGGACGTTCGTAGAAAGAATGCTGAATTCATTGTATCCTTGTGTTACCATTTTATCACAGCATAAATACGGTGCAAAGCAACAATTTTTCACAACTTATCGGCTTTGCTAAGCTCGGCGAGGCCTTGCAAGTTTATGTGCCCCTCTGGTAAGGCTGCACAATGCTTTCGGTTTTCATATGGCAGTTCTCGCGTAGTCACCAAGACTCCACGGCAAGCAGTTGATCATCTTACTGTTGAAGAGCTCGCAAACTAGAAGAGTAATAACATTCAACAGCTCATTAAATAAGCATTCACAGTCCAATACATAAGTCACCACTTTCCGCTTTCTACTATTCAGTACATTACCAGAACGTGTTGCAACTAAATGACATGACTTTTACAGCGATGCTGTATACCTCTACCGTCCAAGGGAATTTTCGTGTTGTCGTCGTTAGCAAAAAACGCCAAGCTAAAAATTGAATGTTGCCCCGAGTGAGAAAGTACCCAAAAGCACAGAAATTGTATATCATTCTGATCATAAAGCAGTCGAAATGTAAAAAAATAATTGAAATACAACTAAAAACAAAAATTTGCACACGCAAGTATAAATAAACAAAAAATATTTAAAGGGTAAATCTCTTTTGAAATCAAACATACAGCATACAGGTCAAATACATGCCACTTGCCTCTGGCTTCACTCTTTGTACAGCCACGTGTGTGAATTTTCAAGTGATGTCGCATTGGGTAATCGGGTGTCGTTTCAGGCAAACAGTAGGTTTGCAGCTGTATCGAAAGAGGTTGACGTCATTCAAAGCCCTCGTTTGAAGTGCAAACCTTATTATGTGTGATAACGGCACATGCAAGAATGCGAACTATGTTCCTTCTCTCGGTGTGTGTTTCCCGGTAAAGATTACAGTTGCGTTTTCGTGTTTTTGTCATAAGCAAAAAAATTAACCGCGGTTCAACTGTTGATGAACCTTGTTAGAGAGAAAGCTGTGATGTATGGGGTAAGTAGGCGCGGCTTAGCCTTTAAAGTTGAGTGCGTTGTGCACACTGGATAGGCAACGCGCCCACCCTGGCAGGTGGCAGTTAAACTAATAGTGGATCGCAAGAGGTTCCCCGCCCAATTAATGCCGCGGCTTAATGCTGCAGTGGACGCGTGTCTGCCACAACGTTGTCACTGCTAATGCATGCACTCCGCATCTCTTTCTCTCCCCACCGCCTCCTACCTCAAAGCTCAATTGCGGCGTCCGCTGCCTAAGGGAGCAAGTTATGGGCATTCCTTTCGTCAAAATCATCGGAGTCTAGAGCGTTGGCTAGAGTCGAGCCAATGAATCACAAAGCACTACGAAGGTCTACAGTTTGAGTGCCGCGTTGCTGCTAAAACGTTGTGAATGCCAACCCATGCAGCGCATATCTGTCACTACCGCCGCGTAGCTTCAAGCGCGACTGAAGTATGCACTATTCCAGGGGGCCAGTTATGCGCTTTCCTTTGCTTGGAAAGAAAACTGAAAATTTGTTCTCGGGGAAACGAAATGATGCAGTATACGTCTTGCGTCTTGGCGGACACATGAACTGCGCCGTAAGGGAAGGAATAATGAAGGGAGTCAAAGAAGAAGGGAAGAAAGAGGTGCCGTAGTGGAGGTCTCCAGTATCATTTTGAGAACCTGGGGATCTTTAACGCGCACTGACTCGCCAAGCACACGGGCGCCTTTGCGTTTCGCCACCATCGAAACGCTGCCGCAGCGGTAGGGCTCGAACCCGGGTACTCCGGATCAGTAGCCGAGCGCCCAAACCACTGAGCCCCCATCGGCCATACCATGCTGAACACGCCGGTTGTCCTGCGAAGAAAAGTGAAGACTGGTTATTAAATTTGGTTTTGAAGAAGGAAAATGGCGCAGTAACTGGTGCCACATATACCGGTGGACACTCTAACCGCGGCGCAAAGGGTTTGACCTCGAGTCTCACTTGAAGATCAAAACCGCAAGCACCACGAAATCGTTACGAGGTAGCCTAGCGAAGCTGTTGCCTTAAAAACGCCAGGCTAAAAATTGAATGCGAACAACGTATCTGCTTTGCAATCAAGCATACAGCACACAGCTCATGTACGTTTCACTTATCTGTCGTGCCACTTTAATTAGAGCCACGTGGGTGAATTTTCAAGTGACGTCGCAATGGGCAGTTGGGTGTCGTTTTACAGCTTCGCTGTTCAACCACCTTCAAAGTTTGGATTCGAGTCACAATATTTTGTGAGCACGTTTCATCCTCGGCAAAATCAGGGTCTGTTTTTCGAAAGCCGTTTTCTTCAGGAACAAACTTGTCTAAAAGCGTGCCATCGTATATGTATAAAACGAAATGCTGGAAGCATTTTAGGCTGCGCTGAGTTCAAAAATGTATTTTAAAAACTACTTTTTCAAAACAGAATTCACAGTATCGCTAGAACATTTTGTCGCAATGGCTCTCAGAATTTTTCTAAGCATAAATTAATCATCGGCCGCTCAGTAACTTTCATTTTGACATTATAGATGAGTTTTCTCCTGGACCTTTTCATAGACATTTACATCCATGCTTTTGCATCCTTTGCATGATCAAGCAGCCACTTCTTTGCGTGCCTGCATGCGGTTTTTATCGAGAAATGTCTGCACTTAAAGCACAATACAATACCAATTTAAACTCAATGCATTACTCTGGTACCGGAGCCTGGCGAACATAATCATTTGAATTTAAGGGTCAAACATTGGCACTGTAGTTGGCGACAGACACATGAAACGCAAAATCGTACAGTCTGTATCAAGTCTCCTTAGCCTACCTGTTCGAGCAAGTGTAATTCATGAGACAAACTGCTTATGGCCAGAAGCGTTTAAACGCAGAGTGAACACCGTGTGCAAAGTGATCGCCTTCCCAAAATCACCGATGATTCCGCCGGCATATTTCCCAAAAATAAGCTTCCTTCCAAAGTTGTTTGACGTCAGCACACAGCTGTGTCCCCATATCTTCATTCTGGCCAATAAATTATGGAGTTTTCGCAAAACGCTATGCACTGTTGAAGATTTGTGGACAAGGCGGTAATTTGGTATTAAATTCCGCGTGCTGTAACCAGTTGTGATCCTTGCCAGAAGAATTTTTTAACGCGACAGCGTTAGGAAGCTTGTGTCGCAGAAAATACCGCGGCGCCGTTGGCGTCGTCGGCGTCGTTGCCCGGGAGCTGACAAATGGACGAAAAATCTCCAGGGAAGGAACCTAGGAAGCAGGCCGGCCGCCTAGGTCACGTGACCTTGCGGCGTCATCACGACCCGTCCAGAGGATTCTGAAGAAACTGCTCACCGTTGCAAATGGGACATAAAGATTGGTCTCTCAGGAAGAGCAGCTTGGGTTACACAAGAGCCACCGTCGCAGGGCAGTTGCGCATCACTTAACGATTTCACACTGCTCCAGGGAGCGGTATGAGGACTTCCAGTCATCTATGAATGTAGGGAATGGTACATACTGCATGTAATAAATTAACGCATTACGCTATGGCGTCATACCCTTATGGCAGAGCTTATGTGTACTTTCCAGTTTTTTAAGGTATTTGGGTTATTCTATTTAAACGCAGCCGTGCAGCATTGGTGAAGCCAAAAGTTAATCTTTTTTCGTGTTCTTTGAGATATACCTGAATACCTAGCTTTTTAAGGCTTTCCTTAACATTTTCCTTTATTCAGTACTGCATTAACCTTTCTTTGCTTTCCCCCGAAATGTATGAAGTAATAGCAACCAGCGCAGAACACCTTTCCTTCGCTCCCCGATCGCGGAAACAAAAGCGCCTTTTCGGAGGTAGAATAGATGATAGTAAAGGTTAGTATGTCGCAGTCTATTAGCCATGGTTGTGTAATTAATGAGAGAAAAGTTTTCATGCGAGTGGTTGCACTTGTTAGTGTCTTATATGTTCATCATGTACCCTAACCTTCTACATATTCAACTATACTTGTTCAATATAATCGATAAAAACATTAAGGTACATTTTTTCATCCACACTAATTGAAGAATTGTTTCTTGCAGGTTGCTCAATTAAGATGGCCGAGCTACTACGAATCTTCCTGGCTTTATTTGTATTAGGAAGCATAATCGCTTCAACAGAGGTGTGATCTTTTATGCAAGCACTTACGTTTCTCACACGTATATACCTAGTGACTACTCTGGTTCATCTCTAGAAAAAGTATTCAAAACGTTTTTTTTTTCCTTTTAGTTTAAACTGTTGATCGCCTTTTTCAAAATTGAAAATTCAGTGCGGACATATATATATGGCTCCTAAGTCATATAGTTGGCCCTCTTTAGCGCCTGCAGAAGTCCTCACTTCAGGATGGAAGACTTCCAAAATAATGCAATCTGCATAGCTGGGTATGCATAAAGGACCACACGTCGTAGCACAGGAGCAAATTCTCCTGGGCTCTAAACATTTCACAAAGGGTGTACATCAGAATATATATTTCGCTTAGAAAGTAACAGGGATAAATTATAAGGCACCAGGTTCATCTGGGCACTGCATTTTCGACTGCTTTTGTACAACCTAATACATCTATACGCATACTCTTCTTAGATCTATACGCCTTACTGTTGTTACGTCTGTTTGGCATTCCCAGAACATCCTCCACATCTAAGATGCGTTGTAGAATTAATTGGTGCTTAAGAAAATGTTTGTTTATTTGTTTTCTCTGTAAATCGGTAAACACCCTCTTCCCCCTATATTCTCTTTTCATGACCCAACAGACGCTGGTTTGATCCCGGCGGCACGCGGCAGTCGCATTTCAGTGGAGGCGAAATGTTCGAAGCTCGTGTACTGAGCGATGTCACTGCACGTTAAATAACCATGCATCGAGAAGGCAAGATGACCGATGGGCGTTAATGGTAAAGGATTGGACTCCAAGACAAGGCAAGCGAGCAGAGTGCTGCTGAAATTTAGTTGCCGGACGAGATTAGCGAGCTTGCGTGGATGAGGTGGCCGTAGCCAGCACAGGAACGGGTAAACTGGGGAGATTTGGAAGTTGCCTTTGGCCTGCAGTGCGCAATAGTGAGAAAGGTCATGTTGACGACAGGTGTTCTCGTGTTCTCTTAGTGCGGGGAGTCAGACTGAGGCATTTATTGAAGGGCTCGCCCACACGCCCCCTGTCGCCTACGCATCTCTTGGTCTTCCCGCTATTACTTTCGCCCTCCGTCCCTTCAACTAAAAGATTAAATGCGATTTTACTCGCTTCATGCAGCAACCAGCCACCCGTCGCCTCCCACTTTTTCGTCTTCCTTCAACGTTGTGCTCTCTTACCCTAGGGGAACTTCTTTCTCCACTTCGCCAGCTGTCAACGGTGCCAGGAGAAGGCTTCAAAGAGTAGCTCTGACGTGCACATTTTATCGAAGAGCAGCCTCTAATGACATGACACATTTTTTCTGACAAGTCCTAAGGACGCGGTTGACGCTTCGGGGCTGGGGCTGGGTGCTTGAAGGCGAAGTGATACTGACCGACATATGACACCACGGATGAGTTCTGCGGTTAGAATAGAAAACAGAGAAAAATTAGCACATATTTTTATCCAGAGTAAACCTGCTCAGACCTCGAAGCATGAGGTTACCTTAGATGTTCGAGATGAACTGACGTTTAGGTTCTGCTATGTAAGTGCTCAATTTTAAAAAGGTGCAAGCGATGATAGGACTGGTAGATTATGGCAAGAGAGTAGTTTACACCGGGGAGATGAAAGTTGGTGCTGAGTCTGGCTAAGATCTTATAGCTAGGTTTCATTTATCCTGTTTTGAAGAAGGCAGCAAAAAATACAGACAAGGGACAGAGGAGCTCGTGAACGTCTAATTGTGTCCTATCTTCTGTCCCTCGTCCGTATTTAACGCTGCCTTTTTCAAAACATGCACCACCAACTATACCGGCAGCTTGCTCCCCTGGACGGCATTTATCCTCATCATGATTCCAAGAATATGATCATACACATCACTTTATTGTATGAACAACTAACACAACAGCAATGCCCCGTTTGTTAAAAATATTTGTTTTATGGCAACATATATTGTACGGAAAAAATTTAATATTATATCTGCGAAACACTCATCCCCCTACACAATCTATGCTTTTAGTATCTGAATTTATACTTTTGCTGTGAGTGTTCGATCAACCTTGCAGATTATGAATGTTTTCCTTGGAGGCTTTTAGAGAGAGGAAGATTAGGCCGTACAAGGTTGATTTGAACTTTGCATATTTCGTAAACTTCTACGAGAATTATTTGTTATTGCACATTCGCAGCTGTTAATTCATGCGCTTTAGGCGCAGATCTGCTTGTACTATCATAGAACAGCATATTACCGAAATTTATACCACATTCAATGCTCTTCTTAGAAGCATTTGCTGTGCGCAAATAAGAAAATGCGGCAAAATGGCCATATAAAATTGTAACGACTCCGGTACATTAAAAAAACTGATGTCACGTGCACTTGAAATTAAGATACCGCAGTAGTTCTTCCAAATACATCGGTTTCTCATTCTTAATTGAAAATGTATTCGATCTTGTAAACTTGCGGCGAACGCTCCGTGGTGAGTGCTTTCGACTACTCAGCCGGAAGACCCCATTTTAATTCCGGCCGCGGCGATCGTGTATCGGTGGAGGAGAAACACAGAAGGCCTTCGTGTGCTGCTCAATGTGAGCGTACGTTAAAGCACGCAAGGTAGTCTACATAAATATGGAGCCCTCCAATGCGACGTACCCACGTAGACCATGTATCCTTTTGAGACGGTAAACAAGAAAATTTTGAGCACATATCCTGATGTCTTTGATCGCCGCAGGAGAACGTTCCCGTGTATTCTGTTTCCTATTGAAGAGTGTGCTTCATTTTTTTAATCCTGCTTCAATGTTCCCACTTCCTCTGTAATGAGAGGGCTCTGAGGGAAAAATAAAATTAAATGCAATAAAAGAAGAGCACCATAGCTGTTTAGTTGAAGCAAATATTTCCGCCAGATTGAGCAGAAATCCTGCAAACGTATGATCTTGACAAAATTTTAGAACTTCAAAGACAGCTGAAATACGTACTTTGGGTCCAAGCCTTTCAATTTGTAGGCATTTTTGTTTTCTGCTTGAAAATTGCTTTGGTGAATATCAGAATTGTCGCAAGGAACACTTTTTTAACGGCAAGTGAAGAAAAAAAGACGAGGAAACATGTGGACGTAGATTGCCAAGCTCTGACCTTTATATAACGTGTTGATTAAGAAAAATCTGTCTTAATTGAAAATCTGTAGCGGGTTATGTTCATCCTATCACCACTTGAAAAAACAGTGTCTGCCAATGATGTTCGTACCGGGTGATCCGGTTATGCTAATAGCAACCACTGAAATCCGTGGAATCCTTAGTAGCAGGCCGCTGACCGAAACCGAAACGTTAACGGTTATGTCACTGAAATTATGCTCGACGCCCACGCGGCAACACACTGTGTCTCCTGTAGCATTCGCGTGCAGTTCTGATCTTCGCGGGCGTTCCCTCTCTGACCAAGTGCAAGTCCCTGTTCTCTAATTCTGTTAGTGTCGCCAGCTCGCACAAGTGTGTCTCGTGACTCTTAAGTCTTTCGTTACACTTTACGGGCTTATCGCTTCCTTTCGCATTCGCGTCCGCGATAGGTGATATGTTTTCTGAATAATGCAAAGGCTTAACTTGAGGAATTCAGCGATGATGAACTCACAAGCTTCGCTTCACCTATCAAAGGAATAGGACCCCGAGCCGCACATCATTTGATGATGACAACAAAAAAGCGCTCGCCATCATGTTTATACTAGTTACGAGCTTGTGCCCGATGTTCCACGAACTGCTCGTCGTGCGAATTGACATTTTTTAAAAGAATGCACTTTCGCTAAGTAATTGCACCCTAACTGTAAACTGTTCATTGCTAATCCCATCCTGAACAAAATTCATTGGCTTATCTTTTTATGAACCCTTACATTTCATGCAAGGAATATCAATGCTTAGAAATTATAAGCCCAATTGCATGGTACTTCGCAGGCCTCGGTTTGTGATAATGACGAGGTCAGAATGGCGTGCAGCGACGGAGAGTACCCGGAAAATATATGCCCGGATATAAAGAGGAAGAGGCCGTGCAGTAATGGTGATCAAGTCTGTTCGTGTCCTGGCGGGAAATGGAGGCAACCGGGAACCATGCGGTGTGTAGAAGAGTCCAGCTGTTGTGGAGGAAGATATTGTGAATGGCCGCATCACTGTCCGTCCTGTTATGGTAAATAAAATCCGTCATATGCTATAGGACCACAAGCAATACAGCGCTAGTCTTCTATGTTCTTTTTTTCAATGAGAACGGCAAAGCCAGAAGGCTTTTCTTCAAGTGTGGAACTTTTATATATGTGATGTTTTGAACTTCTGACTCCAGGCACAATGGTGACTTAATTTGTTAAAACTGTGAAGAGTTCAACTTTTCACCTTCTCAAGAGAGAAGCCATAGAAAGTGCTGAAGATAAAACTTTTCGTCTTGGCAAGCATCTCGGCTCTGAAAGGAGGCGTAGATTCTATTTTCGTCAAGCGATTCTAACTCTGCCCTCCAAGACGTGCTCAGAAAAACAGATATAAAACAAATATATCATTGTATTCACTGCCACTGTTTCTTTTCTTAAGCGCAAATAGATGCTAGTGATTTCAACCATGACATATGTGCATCTTATTAGGGTACTATTTGGAGGCTTAAAAACACATTTGGGATGTGAAGAACTGCGTTTTGCAAAGTTACGTTTGGTGACTGCAATGTATTAGATGATATGAATGAATATACACACTTGATTAAACATAACCAAATGAGGTACTGCGTAGCATATTTAAATATACATGTATGTCCTGGTAAAGAACACGTAAATTACAACTACCAAGGTTGCGCTATACTTTTAAGGACCTAGTAAGACATTTTCCAAAGTGTCATGCAGACAGATGCCAGAAATAGCCATTAGGCACTACGATTGCTGAGTGGTTATGGTGCTCTGCTGCTGGCCCCAAGACGCAGGTTTGATGCTAGAGGCCCGTGTGCTGTACGACGTCAGTGTACTTTAAATAAGCCCAGGTGGCCAAAATTATCCGGAGCCAGCCGCAATGGCGTCCCTTATGGCCTGTGTTCTTCGGAACGTAGAAACCACAAAATAAGTATATAAACAAAGTTTTGATCCTCAGACTTTTACACTGTGCCTGGAGGATGTCATGCTCATTGATTAGATGCTTACACGTTCGGTGCACTGGAACTTAATACATAACATCACTCCTTCTCTTCAGTTGTGCTGGATGAGGGACAGCTTTTTGTGTTACCTCTAATTTTTATTCGTGAAATATCTGAAATTCTTCATCAAGGCCTCTGTAACTTCATGCATACATCATCATCTCCCTGACTAGCTCGACCAAACCAGCTCGACCTTGTTGTCCGGTAAGCGTTTCAGGTTCTTGAATATTCGGCAGGCTTCCACGGATATTCTCCTCTTCGCGAAATTCATTGAGGCTATGTTCGAGTAGCTAACTGCCTCGCAATCGTGATCATGTATGGCGAGTGCGATTGCTAATTCTTCGGACAATTCGGCGTGTGGGGACTTTACGCAGGCGGAGAAGTAAGCGTTCTGGCAGTGTGGATGACCGCAGCTGCGTATTGTCGATCACCTTGATATTCGTTATTGTACACAAAGAGCCCTTCCCTCGCTTTTACGTAGGATCAAAGCAGGGCTGCGGCTCTGGCCTGTCTTCTGCCTTGGTAACACGTCGGCTGTACGTTTCGAGGGCCTGGACTGACTTGGATGCCGTCCCTGACGTTCCGCGGAATTATTTCTTTGGCGCCGTAGTGGCGTTGGTAAATGGTGCTAAGCAGCTCGAGATTGCGTTGTGCAGCTTCGGTGGCCGTCAGTCTTTCTAGTTTCCATATGTGCTGCGCCTCTCCGAGTTGCAGCAGCAGCTTCGTGCTGGTCAAATCTAGCAGCCGAGTTTCGTCTTGTATGCTCTGGGTATAATCACGTCTATTTTGTTCTCCGCCTTCTACGAATTGTGAAAGGCGGCCTTCTTGGTTATATGGCATATGACGAAGTAAAGCCGAGTCGTATCAGGCTCTTCTGCCTCATGTCACAGCTCCTGTTGATGACTGTCTTTTAGTAACCTCATTGCATTGGCAGTCTTGTTTACGAGGTTGTTGATTGTCTTGCTGTTTATGCCGCTTGATATGATGATCATGCCTAGGACTTGACGCTTTCGGTGGTTCGGCTGTCAATCGGGATTATCCTAAGTTCTTCATTTTTTGGCTTCTTGCATCTGTTGGGTGGTCGCCCCTTCTGGGTGGGTCGGTACAGGAGGCGCTCCGACGTCTTGGTCGAGGATCGAAGCCTCGTATTTATCAGGTGTTCTTTAACTACATCTATCACTTCCTGCAACGACGATTCGATGTGCCTGTCGCCGCCATTGTTGACCCGGATCACGGTGACGTCGACGTAGATCGTATGTTTGAAATTTTCGATTTTTTGGAGGTTGCGCGCGAAAACTAAGAAACCACTCGTTATCTTGAGAACCAGCGGAAATCTTGCCCATTTCTTCCTCTTGAGTTCCTCTAGGATGCCATTAACCGGCGTTTGTTACCTCACTCACTCTGCCTGCTTCCGGGCTCTCAACGTTACACCTACCATTTTTATTTCCATGGCTCGCAGTGTTGTCCTTAATTTAAGTTGAACACTTTTCGTTAGCCTCCACGTTTCTGCCCAGTAGGTGAGTACCGGTAAGATGCAGCTTTTGTATAATTTTCTTTTGAAGGATATTGGTAAGCTGCTACTCCTGACTTTAGAGAACCTGCCATATGCGCTCCACCCCTTTCTTGTCCTTCTATGTATTTCCCTCTCATGATCCGGATCAGTTGCCACTACTTGCCCTAAGTAGACGCATTCCTTTCCCACTTGCAACCCCTCGCTGTCAATTGTGAACTGCTGTTCTCTTGCTAGGCTGTTGATCATTACTTAGGTTTCCTGTATGTTAATTTTTAGACCCTGCGTTCTGTTCTGCTTTTTTAACTCACTGATAATTATTTGCAGTTCACCTCCTGACTGACTCAGGAAAGGAATGTCATCAGCGAATCGTAGACTATTTAGGTATTCTCTATGAACTCTTATTCCCAAATGTTCCTAATTCAGGCCTCCGAATACGAGCTGTAAAAAGGTGGTGAAGAGCATTTTCGAAATGGTGTCTCCTTGCCTGACGACTTCCTTATTAGAATTTTATTGCTGACTTTATGGAGGACTATGGTAGCTGTGCTGGTGTGATATATAACTTCCAATCTTTCGACAGAACTTTTCTAAATATATTTTTCTAAATCAATTAAGGATAGCTGTCTCCCTCCTAAATGGAAAATAGCTAAAATAATTCCTATACTTAAGCCAGGTGGCGCATAACTGCTAATTAATTACAGACCACTTTCTTTTGAAAATTGAATTCCTTTTATTTCATTTCATTTGTTGAACCCTCAGGGCCAGAGCCATTAAAGAGGGGAGTGAATACAATAAGTAGATAGTCAAGAAAATGAGTATTACAAGGAATGTCTGCTATTTATACAGTGTTAGCTATTGCGTTGTGAAAATGCTGGTTATCATTGAAGTCGATAATTTCAGCAGGAAGGTGGTTCCATTCACGTGAAGGACGAGGCTAGAAGGAATAAAATGCTGAGAAGGTGTGAAATGTTGAAATTCCAACCTTGTGGCGATGATGAGTGCATCTTGAATCATAATGAGGAGGAGCAATGAGTGCGTTCGGTAGAGTGAAATGATGGTACAATTTATGAAAATACTGAGACGAATTATTTTTCTGCGGCATGCTAAAGGCTGTAAATAGAGGTAAGTTTTCAGGCTGGTTACGCTTGCTCCACGATTAAAGTTCGTTAACATAAACCGCGCGGCAATATTTTTGACCATCTCGAGCAAATGTATTAACTTTTCGTAGTAGCGATCCCATACAGCAGCTGCATATTACAGTTTTGATTGAATCAGCGTTTTGTAAAGCAATAATTTAAGAGAAGACGGGGTTTTCGTAAAGTTTCGGCGTACGTAGCCCAACATGCGGTTAGCGTTGCTAATAATGTACTCGATGGGGTGCGACCAGGAGAGGTCTGCAGAAATATGGAGGCCCAAGTATTCATATGTAGTCACAGCTTTTAAGGGGATGTTAATTAAGTAGTACTTGTAAGATGTGTTAGCATTTCGAGATATTCGCATAACTTTACTTTTTCAGTGTTTGGTTCCATGAGCCATTAACAGCAAAAAGTAGAAATATAGGTAAGATCAATCTGAAAAGGTTAGCGTCTTCGGGTGATGTTATTTCGCTAAAATCAACGCACTGATCAGCAAAGAGATAAATGTTAGATGCTACTTTGGAAAGAAGGTCATTGATGCAAATGAGAAACAGAAGCGGTCCAATGACTGACCCTTGAGGCACTCCGGAATAAACGTCTCTGAGAGGTGAATTGGAATTGTTAGGAGAAACAAATTGTGATCGGTTATGAAGAAAATATTCGATCCACTTCAAAATGTTACGATCATGGTTAGTTGATTTAGTTTAAAAAGTTATAAACGGTGACATACCTTGTCGAAAGCTTTAGAAAAGTCGAAGAATATGCAGTCCGCCTCAGAGGCGCTGTCTAAAATAAGGACGAGCTTGTTAGTAAAGCACATAAGTTGGGATTCGCATAAATATGATTTCCGAAAACCGTGCTGTGCGGGTGTGAAGAAAGAATTAGTCTCAAGAAAATTAACAAGGTTTGTTATAATTACGTATTCTGATAGTTTTCAGCAAGTACTGGTCCACGAGATGGGACAATAAATTGCAGGTGACGCTTCAATTCCTCATTTTAAGAATGAAACCACTTTGTTCTGAAATTCTAGAACACATAACATTAAAATTTCTCCAAGAGCATGAGCAGGCGAAAGACATTATCCATCCCAATCACCATGGCTTGATAGAGCGGGTTTGTCTTCTGTCACCCAACAGGCAGAACTCCTTCACGACTTAGCTCAGGCAATAAATGACCAAAGTCAGACAGACATAATCTTACTCGACTATTCGAAGGCCTTCGACCATGTGTCACACGTCAAATTACTTTTTAAGCTTCGCCATGTCCTCAGTGAAGGACCCGTTCTCAAATGGATAGCCAACTTCTCGCCGGAACGCCAACAATTCATGCAATGTGATGATTACCTTTCAAGTACTGTAACAGTTGACTCCGGAGTACCGCCAGCAACAGTACTAGCTCTTTTTATACATTAACGACTTAGCAAGCCATGTGGTTTAAGCGTACGTATGTTCAAAGATGACTGCGTGCTCTGCCAGCGAATCACTAAACCAGAAGATGAAGCAATGTTAAACGCGGCCCCTAACAACATAGCGAAGTGGTGTAATATAGTTCTGAAATTGCAATTAAATGAAAAAACGGTAGCGATGCTAGTGACAAAAAAGAAATTAAAGCTTAACTACCCTTAAAATATTGGTAATGCCATTCTATAAATCGTAACGGAGGAGAAACACCTAGGCGTTGTTATTTCTCACGACCTTGCATTAAAGGCACAAGTGCATAATAAAACTAGAACGGCAATGACCACACATCTCGTTTTAAGCGTGTCCTACGTTTGTCTAGCTCTGAAACCAGGCTGTTGGCATCCAAAGCTCTTGTCCGATCAATCTTGGAACACTCGAAAATCGTATGGTTTCCGTACGCACCAAATGCTAATGTTATGTTCGAGTCAGTGCGACGAAAAGCGGTCTATTTTATCTCTAATAAATACCAGCGCATTGATTGCTCCGCAGAACTGCTTATTCGCGCAGACCTAGCTACGCTAACAAGCCGCGCAACCTTGCACAGGCTGAGGTAATTCATACAGCAGTTAACATTAATCCTACCACGTATGTCACTTGCAAGCTTTCCAGTCGAATGTGCCGTAAGCACGAATATACAGTTGAAGAGCATACTTGTGCCAGAAAAGTATGCTACTCTTCTTTTTTCCCATGGGCAATACGCTAATGGAACTCTGAAGATGAGCTGGCCACTTGAGAAACTTCTGGAAAAGTTTGTGCAGTGTCCCGCGATAGCTGTGCCATCTACTAGCCAAAATTGACTGTCTTGTTCGTTATTTTGCCTTTGATTTTGTATAAGATTCTTTTTCTTCCTTTGCGTTTTGATTGTATACATGATGTATTCAACTTGCACATCAACCCACTCCTGCATAAGTTCTCATTAGGAACTGACAATATATATATATATATATATATATATATATATATATATATATATATATATATATATATATATATATATATATATATATATATATATATAATATCAAAAGAAATGAGTGGCTCGTTTGACAAGCATATGAATGAAGCGAACCATCGCCGAAACCAAGGAGCACAGAGGAATGTTACTATATTTTTTTAAATATAACCGGTGCAAGGTTATTTTTCTTCGGCTTTGGAAGTAACTTTCTTTAAGCGACAGATTAATCGAAATATAATTCTACCATAGGTTGGCACAACAAATTAAAAAAAAGTATACAAACATTCCCCTGTGCGCCTTGTTTTCGGTGACGGCTGGCTGCATTCACACACACACACACACACATATATATATATATATATGTGTGTGTGTGTGTGTGTGTGTGTGTGTGTGTGTGTGTGTGTGTGTGTGTGTGTGTGTGTGTGTGTGTGTGTGTGTGTGTGTGTGTGTGTGTGTGTGTGTGTGTGTGTCCGCTCTTTCAAGAAGCATGTACTATACCAACGGTGTCGGACGGTGGACTGTCCTTCATCAGGGTACGATGATGTCTGAAGAGAGATTAGCATATTCAGAGCATGGGTTGACACATGCCGACATATGCCAGCATGTGCCATCATTGATGGCCAACAAGCTTGCATGCTGTGAATTGTAACAGTGCCCATGAAAATGCGAAAGAGAGTGGTTGCTTAGTTCTGAGGAAAGGTTCATATATTTCGCTCTTTGTGTACGTATAATATGATGTGAGAGTTGGCAAACTGCCTTACATGTAGGCGAAGTGCCATAATAATTTGCAGCATTTACATAGCGACGGCTCCTGGTTGAGGCTGAGAAAGAATACTTCGTATATTCAGGGAAACAGGACACATTCACGATGTACAGCAATTATCTCAATATGATGTGAGAGATGGTAAATTGGCTTTCAAGGAGGCGAAGTGCCAAAACAATTTGGAGGGGTTAAATAGCGAGGCTTCAGGTTGAGGAACATACTTCTTATGCTCAGGGAAACAGGGCACATTCACTACGTATAGCAGTTAATTCAGGAAGAATTTGTACAGTTATATTTCCTAGATGAAAGCTATGATGACGCAAAATGGAATGAAATGAAATAAAGCAGTCTGTGTGTTTAGGGCATACATGCCTAGGTCCTCTCATACAGCATTACCGTAAGGTTTATAACTTTTTCTGAACAGCAAAAAAAAGAGTGATTGTTGGTGCTAGTTACGAGCTTGTGCCCGATGTTTTACGACAGCTATTCCTGCACATTCACATTTTGAAAGAATGCACATTTGCTATGTAATTGCACCCTAACTGTAAACTGTCCCATAATAAACAAAATGTTTTGGCCTATATTTTTATGGGCTTTTACGCTTTATGCAAGAAATATGAAGGCTTATAAATTAAAACCGCAATTGCATGCTACTTTGCAGGCCTCTATGAATCGTGATCAAGACGAAGTGAACGAGCCTTGCAGCGGTGGACAGTGCAATATTGGCGACCATATCTGTTCGTTTCCTGATGCGAAAAGGAGGCAACCGGGAACCATGTGGTGCATGGATGAGTCCAGCTGTTGTGGAGGCAGATTTTGTGCAGTGCCGCGTAACTGTCCGTCCTCTCATGGGAAATAAAGTCCTAGTTATAAGCTATAGTACCACAGGCAATACAATGATAGTCTTCTCTGTTCTTTTTTTTGAAATGAGAATGGTAAAGTCTGAAAGCTATATTCAAGTCTACAACTCTTATATAGGTCATGTTTTGAAGTTCTGACTCCACACACTATGATGATTGAGTTTTTTAAAACCTGTGAAGAGTTCAACTTTTTCTCCTTCTGCAGAAGGACAGCCTTAGTGCTGAAGCAGAAAAAAGCTTGGCGTTTTGGCAAGCATCTCAGCTCTGAAAGGATGCTGAGATTATATTTTTGTCAAGCGCGGGCTCTAACAATGCTCTCCAAGAAGTTCTCAGCATAACAGATATAAACAATTATAATATCAGTGTTTTCACAAGCAGCAGTTTCTTTTCTTAAGCGCAATCAGATGGTAGTGATTTCATTCATGACATACGTGCATTTTAATTGTGCAGTGTTTGGATTCTTCAAAAAGACATTTCGGAATTGAAGAACTGAATTATACAACGTTACTTTTCGGTGACCGCCGCTGTATTACTAAAAATAATATACCCACTTGAATAAACCTCACCAAGGGAGGTACTGCGTAGCATATCTAAAGTTTCCACGCATGTCCTGGTAAAGAACTCGGCTATCAGAATTTTCAAGGTTGCGGTAAACTTTAGAAGGCCTAGTTAGACGGCTGCCAAAGGTACATGCAGCCAGATACCCGAAATAGCCGTTAGGCGCCGTGATTGCTGAGTGGTTATGGTGCTCTGCGGCTGGCCCCCAGACGCAGGTTCGATGCTGCAGGCCCGTGTACTGTGCGACGTCAGTGCACTTTTCCGAAGGCCATGTGGTCGAAATTATCCGGAGCCTGCTGCAATGGCGTCCCTTATGGCCTGTGTTCTTCGGAGCATTGAAACCACAAAATAAGTAAATAAACAAAATTTTGATCCTGAAACTTTTACAGTGCGCCTGGATGATTCCATGCCCATTGATTAGATGCTTACACGTTCGGTGCACTGGGACTTAATACATAACATCACTTCTTCCTTTCAGTTGTGCTAGATGCTGGACAGCTTTTTTTGTTACTTCTAATTTTTATTCGTGAATTATCTAAAATTCTCCATCAAGGCCTTTGTAACTTCATGCATACATCATCATCATCTCCCTGACTAGCTCGACCAAAGTACCTCGGCCTTGTTTTCCGGTGAGCGTTTAAGGCTCCTGGTTATTTGACAGGTTCCCACAGATATTCTCTCTAAGGCCTAATTGTTTGTGGCTATGCGCGAGTCGCTAACAACTACCCCGCTATCATGATCATGTATGGCGAGTGCGATGACTATTTCCTCGGCCACTTCGGCGTGTGGGGGCTTTACGCTGGCGGAGTGGTTAAGCGTTCCGGCAGTGTCGACGACCGCAACGGCGTACCGTCGATGTCCTTGATATTCGGCATCGTCCACGAAGCGCACATCCCTCCCTTTTCCCTAGGCTGAAAGCAGGGCTGCGGCTATGGGTTGTCTTCGTCCTTGACCATACGTTGGGTGTATGTTTCGCGGGGCTGGAGTGACATGGATGCCGATCCCAGACGTTCCACGGAATTATTTCGTTGTCGCCGTATTCGCGGTTGTCGCCATTGCCCAGCAGCTCGAGTTTTTGTCGTACAGCTTCGGTGGTCGTCAGTTTTTCTAGTTCCTATATTTGATGCGCTTCTCCCAGTTGTAGCAGTAGCACCATACTGGTCGAATCTGGCAACCGAGTGCTCTGTTGTAAGTCCTGGGTATCATCAAGTCTATTTTGCTCTTCTCCGCATTGTACGAGTCGTGAAAGGCGGCCACCTAGGTTATATGACATGTGACGAAAGAAAGCCGAGTCATATCAGGCTCTCCTCCCTGATGCCATATCTCCTGTTGGCGATGGTCTTTAGTAACCTCCTTGCATCGGCAGACTTGTGTACGAGCTTGTCGACCATCTCGGCGTTTACGCCGCTTGATTCGATGATCATGCCTAGGGTTTGTTTTTATGGTGTGGATGGTTCCGCTGGCGCTCGGGTGTATCGTGATTAGTTGATTTTGTCTTCGGCTTGGATCCGTTGTGCGGTCGTCTCTTCTGTGCGGAGTGGTAAAGCAGGAGCTCCGATGTCTTGGGCGAGAATTGTAGTCCCGTATATGTCAGGTGTTCTTCCACTAGATCTATCGCATCCTGCAAAGACGATTCGATTTGCCCGTCGCTGCCACGGTTGACCCGGATCGTGGTGTCGTCGGCGTAGATCGCATGTTGGACATTTTTTACTTTTTGGAGGTTGCACGCGAGAGCTAGGGAACCAGTGGTAATCTTAAGAACCAGCGGTAATCCTGCCCGCAAATAAAATGCCATGCTGAAACCCATTTCCTCCTCTTAATTTCAACTAGGATGTCATTAAACCACGTTTGTTTCCTATTCCACTCTGCCTGCTTTCGCCCACTTAAAGTTAGATCCATCATTTTTCTTTTCATAGCTTTGTGCGTTGTCCTTAACTTATGCTAACACCAGCCTCTAGACCGTATTCTCCATTATGGAGCCTGCACCAACCTTGTGTGCTTCTTTCAATACCGGGCATCAAAAAGAACGTTGATTTATCGACGGCAAAGACTAAAACAGACATCTCTAGAATATTTGCATGAGAAACACGGACACCGACTGCACGTATACACCGATGGCTCAGTGACCCCTTCCAGTTCCTCGGGCTCCGTAGTCATCCCCGTAAGGAGCATAGTTAAGAAAGTGAAAACATCACACCGGACTTCATTGAATGGTGCAGAACTTACTGCTATTTGTGTCGCCATTGACCATATCAGTGAAGCAACACCCCAGCACTGGTCTGTTTTCACTCATTCAAAGGCAGCCCTCCAAGTGTTACAACCTGCTCTTCGTCGTGGGTCCCATGAACAACTTGTTGCCGAAATCCGAGAGCCCAACCACACAGCGACCAACAAAGGGCACGATATTGTTTACCAATGGCTGCCAGGATACATCGGCATCGCAGGCAACCACCACGCGGACGAGGCCGCGCGAACTGTTCATCATGAGGGTGATTGCGTGTCCATCCCCATCTCGAGAGCCGACGCAGCGGATAGGCTTAGACCACTGTCGCGGGACATCACGCTTGCTGCGTGGAATTCAGGCCAATTCTCGCATTCGCGTTTAAAAACCTTAGACGCTGACCTGAAGCTTCGGCTTCCATCCGGCCTACTACGACGTGAGGCAACTTTGTTGTGTCGCCTTTGGCTTGGTGTAGCTTTCACCAAGCACTACTCCTTCTTAATAGGTATGGCCGAATGCGCTGCATGTGCCATCTGCGGGTGTATAGCCCACATTCTTTGTGAGTGTCCTGTCTACAGCGCCGAAAGACAGTCTCTCTGCCGTCCACTGGAGCATCTAGACCTGCGCCAACTAACGGAAACGAAGATTCTCGGCCAATGGCCGTGGTGGGCATCGGCGGTGAAGGTGTGCAAGACACTGCTCCGCTTTTTCAAGACTTGTGGCCTGCACGATAGCTGTGAGCTTACTGAACGCTGTGACTTTACATAGTGACTAATTTCCTGCAACTGTCTTTCCTCCTTCATCTTTTTCTCCCCTCGCCTCTTTCCCCCCATGCAGAGTAACAAACCGGCCATTCGTCTGGTTAACCTCCCTGCCTTTCCTCCTCCTCCTGCTCCTTTTAGTTTACCTCCATGTTTGTGCCCTATAGGTATGTACCGGTAAGATGTAGTTTTTGTGTGCTTTTCTCATGAGGGATATTGGTAAGCTGCTACTCATGACTTTATAGAACCTGTCTTATCCGCTCCGCATCATTCAAAGTTTTCTAGTTAAGTCTCTCTCATGGTCCCTATCTGGACGTTTTCCCTGTCCACTTCCAGATTCTTGGTAAAAGCCAGACTTGTGCGTTAGGAGACAAGAATACCAATTTCGTTAGCAGTATGGATAAGATACTTAAAGTAGCCGAAGAGTTCGACACAGTTATGTACGGATCCTTCATATTAAGAAAATAAAAGTAGACACAGCTTAAGCTTTGGCTTTAAAAGTGAAACGCCCCAGTCTGTTCCAGTGCTGCCAGGTAGTCTACGGCACGTTATCACCCACTCGGCGCCCCGCCTTGCTCTTCAGACAATCGCTTGGAGTCTCTAGGAGGCTTCTCAAAACAGCCAATTCACTGCCTGAAGAGATCAAGAACGAACTGTAGTGACGCTGCTACCTGAATGGGCCGTTCTGCGTCTCCGTTGTGATTGTGAGTTTGGAGAAAGAAAAGGCGCAGTACTTGTCTAACATATCAGTGGACACCTCAACCATGCCATGAGGAAGGCAGGATGTTTGGAGTGAAAGAGAAACGACAGAGAGAGAGGCCATAATAAAGGGCTACGTCTCGGTTGGCGTCGTATATTCGCTGACCACAACAGCACACAGATGCGTACATCACAGGCGCTCCCGCGGTACGGTTTCCATAGTATCGCAATGTTTTACACCCGCGCAAAATATGACGAACACAAGTCCGGTCACCGCTGCCTGCTCGTCTGAAGCCCGCAAAGTTCGCGAAGGGCTGCACTGACGCTGCCGCTTGCAGAGGCGAAGCCGTCGTATTATCACCGGACCACTTGACTTCTTGAATGGTTTCGTCTGGCTGTCCTCGAAAATAAAATCCACTACCCCTGTGCGTTGTCAGTTCCCGTTAAAGAACCCCAGGTCACCCTCCATCCTCCACTGCGGCGTTCCACATAGCCCGAGTCGCTTTGGAAAGTAGAACTCCTCAGTCACAAAATAATACCGAACACAGTAACAATGCCCTCATCTTACCTAAGCGCAAACTATTCGCATTTATTTTAATCTCTACAAATATAGATGGCACTGCGCTGCCACAGCTCATGGCAGTCAGTTGAAATGATTTATGGAGTAGAATGCGATTGTTATCGGGTCCCTTTTCAAAATTCGTGTACTCAGAATTGTACGCATCTGTACTAAAAAAATTCACGAATTCTAAGACTATGACGCATCCAATAGATGCACTTCTTATTCTGTTCCAACAGACAAGCCTTCGTAGCGTGCATTGCGCGTGCTCGCCGCGTAATCTGAAAGAGTTTGGCTCGATCCCCGTTTCTCCTCCAAATTTGTATTCGGCGATTCTGGTGTTACAGCGCCGACAACGCCAACAATGCTGACACTGTTCTTTTTGCGGCAGGAGCTCCTTAACTCTACCACGTTGAAATATGTCGCTCATAGCTCTACGAGACGCAAATGATCGCAAAGCAAGTAACCAAAATGCTCAACACACTAAGAAATGTGGCGAGAGAAGTAATGAAGTGAAATCTATCTCTAGGCATTCGGAGACCTCAGGAGACGAAAAACGCGTTTTTTACTGCATGAGCCCCCAAATACCGTCTTCGCCGATGTTTGTTTTAAATCTGCTTCTGGCAGGTGGAACCTGCCCAGGCGTGTGTCTATATATATTGCTCCATGGCGGCTTGCAGAAAAATGAGGCTTGATGAACGATGGACAAGAGATGATTCAATGGCCGCCGGCCCAGCCCAAGTGCTGCGTAGCGCGCCACTGGCAGCTTTGTCTTTTCTCTCAAATTACCCGGGGCCACCGAGCGATCGTCGCGACCGTGAATGAAATACACTGAAGAAGATACGCATTAAATGGTGATGGGCTTGAGATGACGGAACAAGAGCGATAGCAAGTTGGGTGTAGTGTTGGCCGCCAAGATGAAAGAGATGAACGAATGACTCGTGGTTGGCGTAGCTTCCAAGCCTCAGGTCACCATGAGCCGACGGCCTAGACCCTTGGACACGCCAAATGGCATGGGCAGGGGCCCGGTGTATTCACATGTCAGCGCTTCTCGGGTTGATGCGGTCGGTAGGCCGGTTTGGTCATGGCGTTGGGTCCGATTCATCGCACCGGGTGGTCCGTGCGGAGGACGGGGAGGGGCTGGGGAGCAACGGCGAGGTCTTTTCGGTTCTGACACTCTGGGGCAAAATAGAACGATTCGGACTTAGAACCCGCAGCCGACGGAGGGATGCAAACACAGGGCTCCGAGGAAAGATGACCAGGAGGATGAGAGTTTGGTTGTAGCGCGCAAGCTGCACCAAATGTTACGGGGCGGCCAGCCGAAGAATGAGGTGCGATAAACGACGGACATGAGATGATTTAACGCCACTGCCAGCTTGGTCTTTTTCGTCACATGTGACGTGCTACAAAATGATAAAGAGGGCGAGAGAGCCCGCGCCAGGCGATCAGCGTCATTAAATTTATGCCATCACCGTCCTTCATATCCCTTCTTCATCGGCTTGCCATCACGTAAAATTTGGTGCGAGGTGCTGGGGAGTTTCATCATCCCGGTCCTGTAGCTTAGGAGCCCTCTATCCACCGAGCTGTCCTGGGGAGTGCTAGTTCCTTCGTACATCCCGGCGTCCCCACGCCAGCTCGGTAAGTCCGACGCCTCCGCTCTCCTCCGACCCACCGCAAGCCCCGACGAGAAAACAAGACGACATGGTTGCGACCACGCGAATATAAGACCGCTGCCACTGTTCGGACACCCCATCGACTGCCCATTCACGACAACCTAGAAGACAGGAGCACCAATTACCCCACTGATCTAAGCCCACCAATACAGAATAGACGTCGCAATGACCACCCACCTGCTCATGAGAATGAAGAACCCCCGCCCCTGCCATTGGGTGAGTCCACAGGCCTCAGCGTTGGCTTCATGCGACCGGTGGCTCCTCAGACTTTGTGGATCTGGGCTTCAGCCGCTGATTATCTGTTCATATCACTCACCGTGAAGGCAAGTCCTTCTTCTGTGTTCATCCCCTCTCTAACGCCCATCGTCGCAGCAGCCTGTGTTTCATCGACACTGTTAATGCTCTTTTTCGCGTGATATATATATATATATATATATATATATATATATATATATATATATATATATATATATATATATATATATATATATATATATATATATCATCAGCCTGCCTACACCCACTGCAGGGCAGAAGCCTCTTCCATGTCTCTCCAGTTAACCCTGTCATTCGCCAGCCTTATCAACCCTTTGGCTGCAAACTTAATCTCCCGGCACCTAACCTTCTGCCGGCCCCTGCTACGTTTACTTTCTCTTGGAATCGACAGCGTTACCCTTAAGGATGTCACATGTAATAGGGTGTCTAAAATAAAATTATGAAGGAAAGAGGTGTGAAGAAAGCGAAGAGGTTGGCAATATGGATGACGTGGATTAACCTATGATTAAAGAAGATCAAAAAGAAGCATTCGGTGAGGTGGAGAGAGATGATTGGTGGAGAAGAGAGGAAGCAGAAGACGACGACAACGTTTACGTGGACTAACTTCAAGGCTATAAAAGGACTAAGGAGAGCGAGGCGCGGGGAGGGGGAAGAACAGAGAAGCGGAAGCTCCGGCAGGTCAGGGACACTTCGGCTCGAAGAGAGCGACGCCGGCCACTGCTCCGGTGAGCTCGCGTTCTAAAGCTTCGCACCGTAGACTTCCTACCGTTCCTGAGCCCATTCCCGGGAGTCAATGGAAGATGCTACCACCTGCTACGGCCAGGGGTGTCTCCAGAGCTGTTGCCAACCGTACGGGTAGTGCCCCTAACGCCAACAACACCGACATCACCTCCACGGGCGCTTGGACCGGAAGCTTGTACGACGCAGCCAGCGAAGCCAGCCGCAGCACCTCGAACGTCATCTTGACGCCGGTTACTGGACCCATACAACGCCGCAGCCGCACCCAACCAACCGTGAGCACGAACGCCGAACACTAGCAGCACAACGGGCAGCAGTGCTCCTGGGTCGTGTGTAATTATAGTTTGTGTGTTTTGTGTTTGTTAGTTTTTTGTGCTAGTGTGTGTGTCACGTAGGGTGTATTAAATGAGCGTATGTGTGGGTACACCTGTCGCCTGGTCCATTCTTTCGGTCCGAGTGTTCTTCGGGGAGTTCCGTGACAAAGATATGTGGCGAGCCTGTGCCAGGATTCATTTCCTTTTTTCTGTTTGCTTTGTCTCGCATTTTTCCGATCTCTCGACAGCAGAAAGTATGGATTTGGCAAAAACGTTAGAGCTGGAGCTCAGGTTAGGGTTGAGCAAGGAAGATGCGATGCGTCTCTGGGACGAGGTGAAAGAAGAGGCAAAAAGGCAGAGAGAGGAAAGGGCGCAAGCACGCACAGACGCTGGCGAAGCAGAAGAGCAGAAGGTGAAAAGAGCTGGCGAGGCAGAAAAGCGACAGGATAAAAGAGCTCGCGAGGCGGAGAGAAGGGCCCGCAAGGCAGAAGAACAGGAGAAAAAGAGGACAGACAGGAGAAGGAGTTTATTTTGTGGAAACAGGCGCATGTCGCCGGAGGATATGAGGAGATCACGGACAATGATCAGCGTTCCTTAGCGGGTACAGAATCTCCTAGACCGGCCAGAGTTTGTCCAAGGAAGTTAATGGCTCCTTTTAATTACAAATAAGATGATCTGGACGCATATTTGCAAAGTTTCGAGCGGATAGCATTGGGGAAGGCTGGGATCACAGTGAATGGGCCACGGCATTGAGCATGAGTTTAGTTGGAGAGGCGCTGAATGTGTTTAGAAGGATGCCTGCTGCTGATTTCAAAAACTACGAGAAAGTCAAGAAGGCACTCCTCTAAAGATTCCGACTTTTGGCAGAGGGTTTTCTCGAGAGATTTCGCACCGCGAAACCTGAGGATTCTGAAACCGCTAAGCAGTTTTCCTGCCGGCTGTCCAACTATTTTAATAGGTGGCTTGATATGTCAAACACAGAAAAGAGTTTTGAAGGGGTGCGTGACAAGCTGGTCACAGAGCAATTTTTTGCGTGCTGCAGCTGAAAGCTAGCGCTATTCCTGAAAGAATGTTGTGTTCACTAGAAGAGTTTGCCGACACCGCAGACCGATTCTTCGAGGCTCAAGGGCTAAGAAATTTGAGTAACGCAAAGGAGGAAACCCAAAAGATCCTAGAGACAGATGCGTCAAAACCAAGTGCATATGGCGGTGCATCTAAGGTGCAAGTAAGGTGTTTTCTCTGAGGTAAGGTGGGAAACCGTGCAGCTGACTGTCGAACTTGTAGCGTTGACCAAAAGACGCAGGTTGTGTGTCAAGGTTGTAAGAGGAGAGGTCATACACTGGATGAGTGCCGACACAGACCGCAGGACCGAGCAGCATGCATTGTTGTGTAAAACTTGTCACGCCGCCCGAAGTTCCACAGGTAAAAGGAGAGCAAACGCCACTGGGAAATGAGGCGATGAGTGGGACACCTAAGTCGAAAGCAGTAATGCCGGAGGTGGTTGGGCAAATATTGGATGTCCTATATTAGTTCTTAGAGACAGGGGAGAGAACACAGTTTTGGTTCGGAGAAGCCTGGTGAAGGATGAGGATCTTACAGGGCAAGCGTAGGTCGTCACCCTTGTAGATAGTACAGTAAGGTACCTTCCTGAAGTCAGGATTCTAGTCTCTACACCTTATTATTCTGGACAGGTAGTGGCAAAGTGCGTAGACCAGCCCATCTACGATCTCATCTTGGGAAACATTAAGGGTGCAAGAAGTCTCCCGATCCCTAGGGGAGGATGCTCGACATTGAAGAAGTTCCAAAGGAGTAAAGGCCCGCGACCGCTCAGACGGGTGCAGTCAGTTTCTCGTCGGCAGTGGAGACAAGAGCTCAAGCGACAGCCCGAGCAACGCAGCGTTCGCTCTCTAATCCTGTTACGATGTGCCTGAGCGTAACACCGGGCGAAATTGCAATGGGGCATAGAGAAGACCCGAGCTTGAAAGCCTGCTTCGAAAGTGTCGGGGAAAAAGTTTAAAGAAAGAAGAATCGTACGTCATTCGAATATCAATTGGTAAATGGTCTTATGCACAGGGAATGCATGTTTAGCTCAGAAAGGTAGGTCCAACAGCTGGTGTTACCGAGAGATATGCGAGAGACGGTGCTACGCTTAGCACATGACGCCATTATGGCCGGACACTAGGGTGTTCAAAAAACGGTGTCTAGGATCACCGAGGAGTTTTTTGGCCTGGCGTCCAGTCCAGAGTGACCTTAAGCGCATGGTTCGCTCATGTGACGTGTGCCAGGGCACAGTTTCGAAGGGAAGAGTTTGTCCCGTACCTTTGGGCAAGATTCCAGCCATCGACCTACCGTTTCAGCGAGGGGCGACTGACATTGTGGGGCCAATCTCTCCAGTATCCACCAAAGCCAATTGATATGTGCTTACTCCGGTTGACGTGCCCACTCGTTATCCTGACGCTATTCCACTGAGAACTATTGACAGTATCTAAGTGGCGGAGGGTCTCGTGGAAATGTTTTCGCGTTATGGGTTCCCGAGGGTAGTTTGAGTGACCGGGGCTCGAACTTCACATCGGAACAAATGGAGGAGGTTAACCGCCTTTTGTCAGTATGGCAATTTCTGACGACGCCTTGTCATCCCATGTGAAATGGGCTTGTAGAGCGGTTCAACGGCACGCTCAAAATTATGTTCAATAGAATGTGCCACGAGAGACCTACTGATTGGGAGATATATCTGCCAACTCTTTTGTTCGCTTACCGCGAAAAACCGCAATCAAGTCTTGGTTTCTCGCCCCTTTGAGATGTATGGGAGTACCGTAAGCGGTCCACCTACAATACCCAAGGAGCTGTGGGCTAATAAGGGGATTGAATCAGATCTCAAGACAACATACAAACTCGTTCTTGAGTTGCGGGAAAAGTTGGAGGAAACATGCAGGCTGGCCCATCAAGGCCTGGAAAGGGCGCGCGATCGCTATAAGGTATACTATGACAAGAAAGCCACTCACTGGAATCTGAATCCGGGCAACAAGGTTCTCATTCTGCTACCCATGGATCATAATAAGTTACTGATGAAGTGGAAGAAGGGCCCTTACCTTGTGAAGCAGAAGAAAAATGGCATGGATTATGAGTTATTGATAAATACCACTAAGAAGGTTTTCTATGTAAATATATCGAAAAAATACGAAGAGGGCCGTAAGGTATGCCCTCGAGGTTGCATGTTCTGTAGAGTCCGAGGTGACAGGTGACGTTGCCGAGGTGTCCTCGTGCACAGGGAAGAAAAATGAAGGAGGGGACGAGGTACTAATGAAGCCCAATGTAAACGAAGACAGACGATCACACCCCTACTCCGAATCAAGAGGGAGATGTTTTCGGATAGACCAGGTAAAACGAAGGTCATATGCTACAAACTAGACCTGTATACATATAGAGCCAACTTAACTGCTCTTAGTATTTCGGGGATGTATCTTGTTGCTGTGCAGGGATCTATAAGATGTATCTTGTGGTTCTTGTTGGTGATGTTGTGGTTGTTATGCGATTATACAAGGGAGCGTGCTGTGGACATTAACATGTGTATTAAAGACATTAAAGGCACAAAGGCAGTGGTGTGTTAGTGTTCCTTAAGTGCAATTTGGAGTGCTGTTGGCTTCATTCGTAAGCTTGTAAAACGAGCCCCTCATTTCATTTGGCTTGTATGCTAATAGCTTAACGAGGGCCTCGGTTCTGGCATTCTTGATGCCATAGGTAGCATAAGAAGGTTCTCGTACAATTTCCGTCCTCGCCATTAGATGACGTTCTACGTCACACTCCCGGTATTACAGGACGTCGTACGTCCGCCGCTAAGGACGAGGCTGGCGCTGGTGAACACTCTCAAGGTTCGCTAACACGCAAAAACATAAATATACACGAAAGCATCAGATTGGAAAGCCGTCGCCGTAGCTCATTTGGTAGAGCACCGGAAGCAATATTCGGAGGTCGTGGGTTGGGACCCCACCGCCGGCACGGTTGTTTTTTTTCCTGCTTTATAAATAATTTCCTTTAAGCAACAGATTTATGGAAGTATTAATATCCCATTGATTGGCACTACAAATTAAAAAAAGTCATTTCCCCGTGCACCTTGGTTTCGGTGACTGTTGGCTTCCTTCATATGTTTGTAAAACGAGCCCCTCATTTCATCTGCGTTGTCATCTAATGGCTTACTTATCGAAGTTCTTGGTTCCGGCGGTCTTGACGGCATAGATAGCATAAAAGAGGGTTCTCGCACAGTTTCCGCCCTCGCCGTTAGATGACGTTCTACGTCACACTCGTGGTATTAAAGGAAGTGCTACGTCCGCCGCCATGGCGAGGGTGGCGCTGGTGAACACTCTCAAGGCAGTTGGTAGAAATAACCTAGCGAAGGTTATCTGATTGGTGGTTAAAATCAAGGGAAGAGTAAAATTTTATAAGTCATGGCTAGGTGGCTTGAGCCACCGCCCGATTTAAAGGGTTCAGCGGTAGCCATCCATCCATCCATCCATCCATCAATCCACCCACCCATCCATCCACCCACCCACTCACCCACCCACACATCCATCCATACATACATACAATCATCCATCCATCCATCCATCCATCCATCCATCCATCCATCCATCCATCCATCCATCCATCCATCAATCCATCCATCCATCCGTCCATCCATCCATCCATCCACCCACCCACCCATCCGCCTATCCACCTATCCACCCATCCACCCATCCACTCATCCATCCATCCATCCATCCGTCCGTCCGTCCGTCCGTCCGTCCGTCCGTCCGTCCGTCCGTCCGTCCGTCCGTCCGTCCGTCCGTCCGTCCGTCCGTCCGTCCGTCCGTCCGTCCGTCCGTCCGTCCGTCCATCCATCCATCCATCCATCCATCCATCCATCCATCCATCCATCCATCCATCCATCCATCCATCCAGGTTCGCTAACACGCAAAAACATAAATACACACGAAAGCAGCAGATTGGACACCCCTCGGCGTAGCTCATTTGGTAGAGCACCGGACGCGATATGCGGAGGTCGTGGGTTCGGATCATCCTGGCGGCATGCTTGCTTTTTCTGCTGCTTTACGAGTAACTTTCTTTAAAAGACAGGATATTAGAATTATTATACTCCTATTGATTGGGAATACAAATTAAAAAAAAACATTGCCCTGCGCACCTTGCGCCTTGGTGACTGTTGCCTCCCTTCATATGTTTGTCAAACGAGCCCTTCTTTTCATTTGCCTTGTCTGCTAATAGCTTAACGAAGGCCTCGATTCTGGCAGCCTGGATGCCATAGGTAGCATAAGAGTGTTCTCGCACAGTTTCCGCCCTCGCCGTTAGATGAAGTTCTACGTCACACTAGTGGTATTACAGGACGTGCTACGTCCGCCGCTATCGGTGAAGGTGGCGTAGCATATGAGAGTTGATGCAGAGTTTCCGCCCTCACCGTTAGATGATGTTCTACGTCACATTCCTGGTATTACAGGACGTGCTACTTCCACCGCTATGGACGAGGGTGGCGCTGGTGAACACTCTCAATGTTCGCTCACACGCAAACAATTAAATATCTACGAAAGCAGCAGACTGGACAGGCGTCGCCATAGCTCAGTTTGTAGAGGACCGCACTCGATATTCGGAGGTCGTGGGTTCGGATCACAACGGCGGCATGGTTGTTTGCTCTGCTGCTTTCTAAGTAATTTTCTTCAATCGAAAAATAATGAAAGTATTATTCGCCCATTGATTGGTACTACAAAAACAATAAAAATAAAAACATTCACCTGTACATCTTGGTTTCGGTGACTGTTGGTTTCCTTCATGTTTGTCAAACGAGCCCCTCATTTCATTTGTCTTGCCTGCGAACAGCTTACCGAGGGCCTCGGTTCTCGCAGGCTTGATGCCATAGGTAGCATTAGAGGGTTCTCGCAGTTTCCGCCCTCGCCGTTAGATGACGCTCCACATCACACACCCGGTATTACAGGACGTGCTACGGCCGCCGCTATGAACGAGGGTGGCGCTGGTGAACACTCGCAAGGTTCGCTAACACGGAAAAACATAAATAACCACGAAATCAGCACATTGGACAGCCATCGCCACAGCTCAGTTTGTAGAGCACCGGACGCGATATTCGGTGGTCGTGGGTTGGGATCCCACCGGCGGCATGGTTGTTTTTCTGGTGCTTTATAATTTTCTTTAAGCAACAGATTAATAGAAGTATTTTTCTCCGATTTATTGGCGCTGCAAATTAAAAAAAAATCTCTTGTGCACCTAGATTTTGTTGACTTTGCGCTTCCTTCATATGTTTATCAAACGAGCCCCTCATTTCATTTGCCCTTTCATTTCCTCTCTTTAAGAAACATGGACTACACCAATGGTTTCGGACGGTAGACGATCCTTCATCAGGATAAGATGATGTTTTAAGAGAAAGATTAGCATATTCAGATCTTGGGTTTACACATGTTGAAACTGCCAGCATGTGTCAACATTGATGGTCAAAAATCTTGCATGCTATGAATTCTAGAAGTGCCCATAGAATACAAAACAAAGTGGTTGCTTAGTTCTGAGTGAAATTCCATAGATTCCACTGTCAGTGTCACATAATATGATGTGAGAATTGGTGAACTGGCTTACAGGTAGGCTAAGTGCCATAACAATTTGGAGGCTTTGCATTGCTACGGCTCCAGGTTGAGGCTGGGAAAGAATACTTCGTATATTCAAGGAAACAGGACGCATTCACTATGTACAGCAGTTATCTCAATATGATCTGAGAGTTGGTAAATTGGCTTACATGGAGGCGAAGTGCCAACAAAATTTAGAAGTTTTAGATAGCGACGGCTCCTGGTTGAGGATCCGAAAGTGTACTTCTTATATTAAGGGAAACAGGAGACATTCACTCCGTACAGCAGTTATCTCAAGAAGAATTCGCACAATTATATTTGCTATGTGAAAGCTATGGTGACGCAAAATAGAATGAAATTAAATAAAGCACTAAGTCTGTTTAGGGCATACATGCATATGTCCTCTCATACAGCTTTACACTAAGGTTTAATACCTTTTCTCAACAGCAAAAATATGAGTGATTCTAATAATGTTTCTGGTTCCAAAAACACCAGGTAGGAGTGGACATTGTCTGCACCTCTTGTTTCATAAGATTTTGGGACAAGCTATGTTTTGCTTTTAGCAGCATTTTCAGCAAAACAAAGGTTACTATTTCTTAGGCAGTTTGGTATTAAAACTGCCCACCTTCTTTTTATATAAGCCTTACCTAAAATTACTGCCTTTAACCTACATTGCTTAAAGATTTTTGCTTAGGCTATACCTACTCTGCGGCTTAATACAGAGTGCATCTTTGAGTTTAAGCCGTGCTAGAAGGGCTGTGTGAAATTAGATGGACAAATGTTTTAGTTTGTGTTAACATACAAATCTATCTACCAAAATTATAATCGTCTTGAGGATCCTACATGAAAACAACTCGTGTTACTAATGTAAAGAAAACAGCAGTGCATTGTTGAAATCAGTATGGAGTACAGGTTTGTACTTTTCCATGTCTTCCACTGTTGTGAATGCACGAAAATTGCCGCAGGTGTAATCTGAATAAATTCAGGACGGCAGAACTGTATTTGTAATTTAGTCTCAATGTATAGTAGCTGGCGGCATTCTTTTATGCAAAGTGTAAATGCTAGCCTGTAACATATCTGGCTTGCCTTTTCAGATGACGATAAGGATCAAATGACAAAGGCAAACAAAAGTCACATGGGTAATACGTACCTTGCAATTTAACCACATCGCATAATGTAACTCTCCATTGCTTCACGTGACACAGGGTAGGAGATAAGCACGAAAAATACCATAATATATGGGCTCTTCATGAATGTGTACCTCTATGTGCAGTGCAAAAATTCAGCCATACAGAGATAGCCTGTGCATAGTTAGCAGTTTAACCAGTATGATATGCAAGTGTTGTGTAAATCTGCTTAAGTATTGTTTGAAACAGATTAGCAGCAAATTTCTCAATTGACAAATTATGTAGACAGAATTGTATTGGTTTGCTGTTGTGGGTGAGTGAATAAGCATTTTAGTTGAAGAAATTGTTTAAATAGTAGTGTTTATTTAGCCTCAACTGCCCTTAATGGCAACACTTGAAGAGTAAGCTCTGGAGCAGTATGCCAAGTAGGAGCTAGGCGGCTGATAATTTACTGCATGCGTTTCTGACGTATATGGGCTCTTTATGAATGTGTACATGCATATGCAGTGCATAATTCAGCCATACATAGATAGCCTGTGCATAGTGCGCAGGTTAATAAATACGACATGCAAGTGCCGTGTAAATCTGACAATACTTGAAGAGCAGGCTCGGGAGCAGAATACCAAGTAGGAGCTAGGCGGCTGATAATTTACTGCATCGATTTTGCAGTGACCGGTTAGAAAGAAAAGATTTAGTTTGTACAGCTGGTCGAAACACCAGGTCGAAGACAATTCCAGCCCTACATGGAGATAACAGAGTGATGCTGAAATTCAGTAGCACGAGTCAAGACATCCGATGCTATTGCAGCTGTTCCGGCAGGAACCATGAGCACTAGCATATTATTTGGTTAAGCGGTTGTTCAGAGTAGAAAATCCATAGTTTCTACATGCATTGAGTAAACTTTCAAATTCACATTAGTGCGGTAGACTGAAGCTCTATGATTAGACTTTGAGAATAAAACAAGCACTTTGGTTCTGAACTGATCCCAGGGGTTCAGAAAAGTTGGATTTATGTCATATATGGCATTAGCAAGCACTAGCTGAGTTTGAACAAAAGCATCTTCGACGGATGTCCGTCTGGTTTCATTCTTGAGATAGTTGGAGAAAACTGATGCCAAGAAATATTTTTAACTTTACCCAAAGTTTCGGGACCATCTCGGTCCCTTCTTCAAGGGTAACGAAATTGTGCATGCTGCAGCAGGTTGCTACTTTCGCTCTCCTATCTTCGCTCCCCTGAGAAGAGCAAAGTCAACCTGCTCCTCCGAAGCAGAGAAGAAAAACCAGAAGAAGCCACTGTTTTCGCCGACCTTCAGAAGAATGGCTACACACGTGGCTTTAGTCAACGTGTTGGTTGCCGTCAAGCTCGGAGGACAGGGAGCACAGCCAACAACTAAACAACCAAACGTGCGCGCGTTGTGTTTCCTTATGTGAGGGAACTCGCAAGCATTTTCAGAAAACATAGAACCAACGTGGCTCACAAACCAGTTTCGAGAATAAGCCTCTTCTTACCACGACCGAAAGACCGCGTCCAATGAGAATAAACAACCAGGTGACGTTTACAAAATCCTTTGCTCAATGTGCCCGGCTTCATACATCGCCGAAACAAAAAAAACACCACCAAAGAATAAGGCGACACAAAAATGACATCCGGCTAATGAATTCAGAATCCAAACCCCTCTCCGAACACTGGGAGCGCGCCGACCACCGAAAAACCTTCGAGGAGGTGAGCGTCTTGGCCGCGGAACCAAACGTCTTCAAGAGGCGACATGTCGTGCCTTGGCACATCCGGCTCACAAAGGAGGCGATGAATAGGATTCCAGGAACGCTCCCCTCCGCGTACGTTAGTGGATTGTGCCTCCTGCTAACAAAGGGAGAGCGAGGACAGCAACCCGCCGCTGCTGGCACACTTTAGTCACCCCTGCAGAAGGGACCGAGTTGGTCCCAGAAATGTTGGGTAAATTTGAAAATATTACTTGGCGTCAGTTTCCTCTCAACTAGCTGAGCTTGTGCTACAGATTTGAAATCGTGTCATGAAATCGGAGATTTGAAATCTGAAATAACTAGCGCAATAAAAATGCCGTGGAGCGCAAATGGCAGGTTTTTCTCAGATCACGAATGGCCGTTTACCAATATCACGAGAGGGAAAAGTATGCAACAGCGGTAACTTACCGCTACTAGCTGTGGGGCAGAAACGTGGAGTCTAACAAAAAGGGTTCAGCTTACGGACAGCGCAGCGATCTATGAATAAAAAATGTTAGGTGGAACGTTAAAATACCTGAACTGGGCGGAGAGGGTGAGCGAACAAACGCGGGTTATGACATCCTGTTCGAAATCAAGAGGCAGCAATGGGCTGCGACAGGGCATTTAATGCGAAATCAAGATAACCGCTGCTACTTAAGTGTTACGGAGTGGATTCTAGCTGAAGGGAAGCGTAGCAGCTGGCGGCAGAAATTTAGGTGAGCGGATGAGATTAAGAAGTCTGCGGGGTTACGGTGGCCACACTCGGTAAAAGGCAGGGTTACTTGGAGAGACATGGGAGAGCCTTCTGCCCTGTAGTGGGTTTAGTCAGGCTGATGATGATGATGACAATGAACATAGCAGGTGTTGCTTAAGAGATGTCAGAGTGCAAATATCCTTCTAAAGGCGTAAATTATGTCTCAAAGAAGCTGGTGCACCTTAAAGAACTGCTCGACACCAATAAAGCTGAATTGTCGAGCATCGCGGCGATAGTAGTATTGTGAAAGCAACAACAAAAGTGCAATGAGATACCGATTAAGCAAGTAGAGTTATCCAGTTAAGGATTACATCAACGCAAAGTTTCTGTCACCGCGGTCATAACACACGGAGCATTTCAAGATCGCTGTTTTTAGCGATAGCCTTGGAAAACCAAAATAATGTACTTAATATTGCCAAGCATTTGTCTAAAAACCAACTTCAGTCGATGCTGCTAAGCAAAAAGTGAATTTGGCCCCAATACTTTATTGATTTTTTTGTTTTTAATTATGATCAGCTATCACAGAAATCTAGTACCTATGTATAGTTTTGATCATGAACCAACGTGTGCATATTGATAAGGCACAACTTTACATAAAATGCTTGGTTCGATAAGCTCAAGCGTGTGCTGTGGTCTTTTTTTGGCATCACATCACGTGAAATGCTCATGAAAAAGTGTTGCACTTGTCATATTAGAGATTTGCGCATTGTGAAAGGCACGTAAATGAGTTGCGAAAATGGTTTTCCTTCGTGCAAAACGTTCATGGTCTGGTGATAACAGGTCACAACCCACACTTAACATTACTATTTTGCCTCAGCCCAAGATCACATGCTGAAGAAGTTTGATGCATGCAATTCGTCGCTGAAATAATTACTGTAGATATGGGCCGCATAGCTGGCAGGAAATGTAAAAAAGGAGACACTCCCGAAATGGCAGCTGTCATGCGCACAAACGCACTGTTGATAAGCGGAAGAATGTGTTTATCTCCTATATCCCATCCCCAGAGTATGTAAATCAGAAAATTGAAGCTGACACCGTTCTACAAACAACCGCAACTGGGCAATAAAATTCCTCTGAGGTCAGATCATTTCGATACGTTTCCTTGAAACAACTCAAGTAAGACAGTGGCAGGAAACGTGATATGACGATAAAGGGAGGAGTGCCAACTCCTTTTCATCTGAGGTACAAGAAAGAATTATCTCGTGAGCAGGTGCTGAGAGATACATCCAAGCAACACTAACATAACGCACATGAAAATTAGAAAAATGTCGGAGAGCATGTTATTTTATCGTAGTGCAGGTAGAAGTTGTAGATCTAGGGCGCCTCGGTAGGTGTGCCAAATATTCGCGAAAATGAAGGTAGAATAGCTGGCCACTGGTGTAGCGCTCCGTCCCGCACCACTGCAAGCTTCGTCTTGTTCGTCAAAATATTGAACAGAAAGCTCTAACTATTTTTAAAATAATACGCGACAATTTCAAACACCCTTTACGCGCACTGATGTCCCTTTATACAGTAAAAAAAAGTTTCCACTTGTCGTCATTGCTATCATTTGCGAATGACAGAATTTTTTACTGTGTAGCACCAAAAGGGAGTGAATGACATCCGTTGCGTTCAATACTTATTTGATTCGAAAAGAATTATAATTGCTTGTGTGACAGTGGAATAACAAACGTTTAACCAATGCCAATGCGAAATGTATACCGACAGCTTGGCCAAGTCCGCATATAACCCGTGTCGTCAATTCGCGATTCGCGGGCAAATTTCAAGTTCCTCTGAGCATGGTATACTTGGTGGCTACTTTGTGCCCAACTGGGTACGTTACGACCCCGTCTGGCGATGAAAATTCTGGGTTTGCTCCCTGGCTACTTTGAAGTTCTATTTTAGCGCATTTTCTACGCAATTATTTTAAACGCACCAGCCCCGCCGGTGGGGTGGTGCGCATCAAGGCAGCACTATCCGCGGCTAGGGTAGCTAGGAAGCCTACATGCGTATCGGCGCGATTCTAAATAACGTGATGTCTTCAGAGAGAACATTTAGCTTGCTGTGAGAGAGCGCTGCTTCCAGTTCTTGAGGCAAATGGCGAAACGACACCTGCTGTGGCTTCTAAACGCCTTGTTTGCACTTTGGAGGCTGCATGTCATGAATACTAATCACATAGAAAGCGCGAGTTGTCAGTTGTGCTTCCAGCCAATCTGGTTACAGTAGTCTAAGTAAAACCTGGGTACTCAACTTCACAGTGCTCTGATTTCATTTGTTTAAAACTCTGTGCATTCTTTTTGTTTTCAAAGAGTTTAATCTCACGTGCACTCACGCTTGACGCAGACGTACAACAAACAGGATTTCAAATAAAATTTCATTGCAGCGTCATTTACACGTTTCATTATTGCTGTACAGATAATACGAACAAAACCTGCGAAATATTCGACTATGTTTTAAAGCGAAAGCTTTACTGGCCTAGCAGGAGCGAGCAAACTAGACTCCGAGATATGTGACGTCACACCCCAAGTGACAGCAGGTGATTTTGTGCCGCTGCCATAGCAACAAATCAGGCGGCTTCACCGTCACTGCGCCGGGGCTCCACAGCCGCGGATCGGCTGCTGACTGACCACGTGACCTAGCCGAGCCTCAGCTGAATGCAAAAAAATTACCCTGCTGTTTAGCTTCCGCTGAACCTGGTTTGAGACGAAAGCTGTGGTGTATCGGGCAAGTAGACACTTCTTGGCATCTGTAACCTTGAATGCGATCCGCACACTGGATGGGTAGTGCGCCCACCTTGGCACGTGGCAGTTGAATTAATGGTTGATCGCAAGCAGTTGGTCACACCATGAACGCTGCCACCTATTGTTGCAATGCCGCGTGTCTGCCACAACGTTGTCAGTGCTGCTGCATTGAGCCCACATCTCTCTCTCTCTCACCACAGCCCCGTACCTCAATGCGCGATTGCGGCGTCCACTGAAACAGGGAGCCCATAATTATCGGAATCCAGGACATTGTATACGCCTACAGGTACAATGAACGCCGACAGCTTTCGCTTTGTATACTCTGGTGCCGTGCAATTCTCCATTGGGTTTAAAAAATCATCGCATGTCGGTGGAATTGCATAACCAGGCCTGGGGTGCGGCCGGAGCTCGGTGACCAGAACCCACAACACACACTCTAATCAGAACAAGATTTGGACAACCTGGTGCTGTACTTGGCCACAACATTCTATGATCAAACCAGGTTAGCCCTCGGCTCTCAGTCCCCAGCGGCTGCGGAACAACTGATCAAGTTGGTGGTTGGAACTGTGACGCAGCAGACGGTGCTAAGAATCTCTGGCTCCGGACAGGCCGCCATTGGAATTTAAACCTGGCAACATTCTACGCTGGAAACTTGTCTAGTGAGGCTATCATGGCAGTGCTGTTCGAGGAAGTAGCGGACATTAATTCGGATGTCATAGGGTTCATTGAAGTTAGGAAGACAGGTGAGGCGTATACAATACAGAAGGACGGGCATGTCCGGTACTTTAGCAGATAGTCGAGAACTAGGTGTGAGATTCCTCATTATTCAGGATATAGCTAGGAACGTAGACATGTTTTATGGTATTAAGGAGAGGTTCGCAGCTCTATTAATTAGGCTCAAAAGGAAGTGCAAGCTGACGGTGATGGAGGCCTACGCACCTATATCCAGCCATGATGACCAGACCGCTGAAAGCTTCTACGAAGACGTGGAATCGGCCATGAACAAAGTAAAATCAAAGTACACAGTTGTGATGGGCTACTTCAATGTGAGCGTGGGCAAGAAGCAGTCTGGCGACCAGGCGGTAGGCGACTATGGAATAGGTTCTAGGAATAGCGATCCAGAATTATTAATAGAGTTCGAAGATATAAATAATTTATCGATCATGAATGCTTTCTTGTGCAAATGAGAAAACAGGAAGTGGACCAGGAAGAGCACCAATGGTGAGAATAAAAAGGAAATTGACTTCATACTATGCGCTCAACCTGGCATCGTTCACGGTGTGGACGTTTTCAAAAAGGTGCGCTGTAGCGACCACAGAATAGTAAAGTTTCGAATTAGCTTAGACTTTAAAAGGGAACGGAAGAAGCTAGTGAAGAGGATGTCCATTAACGAGTTAGCGGTAAGAGGGACAGTACAGGAATTCAAGATATCACTGCAAGACAGATATTCGGCTTTAACTGAGGAATACGATCTGATGTTCATACAATGAACAATAATCTGACAGATATCCTTACGGAGTGTGCAGTATAAGTAGGCGGCAGGGCGCTTCGTCAGGAAACCGGCAAGCTATCTCAGGAGATGAAAGATCTAATTAAGAAACGCCAAAGCATGAGGGCGTGTATTCCTACAGACTGAAAATAACTAGCAGAGCTATCAAAAATAATAAACAAGCGCAAGGTAGCCGACATAAGGAAGTTCAATATGGAGAGAATCGATTATGTTCTCAAGAACTGAGGTACCCTGAAAGCGGTGAAGAGGAAACTAGGCATAGGTAAAAACCAGATGTAAGCGTTAAGAGACAAGCAGGGCAATGTCATTAGCAATATAGATAAGATTGTTAAAATAGCCTAAGGGTTCTCCACAAATCTACACGGTAGCCAACATAATCAGATCTGTAAAGAAATAGACAGTAGCGCCCATAAATGCGTCATCCCGCCAGTGACGAAAGCGGAAGTAAAGAAAGCCTTAGGAAGCAATGCAAAAATGAAATGCAGCTAGTGAGGATCAGGTAATAACAGATCTATTGAAGGACGGTGGGAAAATTGCGGTAGAAAAACGAGCCAACCTGTACACACAATGCCTTACGACCTCGGGCGCACCAGAAGCTTGGAAGAACGCAAAAATTATCGCAATTCATCGGAAAATGAGACGCAAAAACGTTTAAATTTACAGACAAATCAGCTTACTGTACGTTGCTTACGAGCTATTTACTAGGGTAATAGCTGATAGAGTCAGGGCAACCTTAGAAATTAATCAACCAAATGATCAGGCAGGCTTTCGGAAAAGATACTTCACAATAAATCATATTCACACTGTTAATCAGGTGATAGAGAAATCCGCAGAATATAACTAACCTCTATATATCGCCTTCATTGATTACAATAAAGCATTCCACTCAGTGGAAACCCCTGTAGGCATACAGGTACTGAAAAATCAGGGTTTTGAAGAGCCTGTCAAAATAGTGGAAAATATATATAGCAGCTCCACAGCTACCATAGCGCTCCTTAAAGTCACCAATAAAATTCCAAGAAGGAAGGGTGTCAGGCAAGTAGACACAATCTCGCCAATGCTATTCACAGCCTGTTTACAGGATTTATTCCGAAGGCTGAATTTGGAACAGTTGGGGATAAGATGTAATGGCGAATACATATATAACCTGTGATTCGCTGATGATATTTTCTTGCTCTGTACTCAGGAGATGAACTGAAAAGCATGATCAATGATTTAGACAGAGCAAAACGGTGGGCCTAAAAATTAACAAGCAGAAAATCTAAGTAATGTCAACAGTCAGGCAAGGGAACAGCAGTTCACAATTGGACGCGAAATGCTTAGAGTGAAAAGGAATACGTCTACTTAGGGCAGGTAGGGACAGCTGATCCGGATCATGAGAGGGAAATAACTGTAATAATAAGGATGAGGTGGAGCTCATATGGGAGGTTCTCTGAGATCATGAATAGCCGTATACCAATATTCCTCAAGAGCAAAGTGTACAACAGCTGTAGCTTACCGGTACTTACCTACGCGGCAGAAACGCGGATGCTAATGAAAAGTGTTCTGCATTAGTTAAGGACAACGCTGCCAGCCATGAAAAGGAAAACGATAGGTTGCGTTAAGAGACCGGAAGCGGACAGAGTGCGGGAGGGAATAAAGACGGGGTAATGACATCCTACTCGAAATAAAGAAGAAATGGGCTTGGGTAGGGCATGTGATGCGAAGGCAAGATAACCGCTGGTCCTTAAGGGTAACGAATTCGATTCCAGGAGAACGTAAGTGAGGCAGGGGGCCGCAGAAGGTTAGGTGGGCGGATGTGATTAAGAAGCTCGCAGGCATAGGGTGGGCGCAGCCTGCAAAGGATATAGTTAATTTGAGAAAAATGAGAGGCCTTTTTTCTGCAGTGGGTGTTGGTAAGCTGATGTTGATGATGATGATGATTCTGAATTAGCTGAGCAAATTCAGAGCCAAACGTTTTTACTATTCCATTCGTATGCGGTGCAATTTTAGGCCAATTATTTGTATTCTATTCGGTAGCAAGTCTATTCTAATCGTATTCGATTACGAAAATGTACCACTCGCACACTCGCATAATTAACATTTTCTTTGTGTGCTAAGAAAGCCTTGGGCCTCGGTTATGAGGTGACAAAGCTAGCTAGCGGTGACTTGCTCCTATACATTTGTTAGAAGCCTCAGGTACCTTACAGTTCGAACATTCTGCCATTTGGTGCATTCGCGTCTCCGCCACACACATCCACGGCGTGATCTCAAAAATTGTTTTTCTGGATCTCACCGAGGAAGAAATGCTTGTCAGCCTCACTGATCTAAATTTATCTGAAGTCGAAAGAATGAAAATAAGAAAGGCTGCAAAGAAATCCCAATGTAGCACTTTTTACTGACTTGCAATTTTTGCACACTAACCGACTCTTCAAGTGGGGTGCAGAAATATTGCACTGTGTGCGTATAGTCAAAACTCAGGCGTTGATTAAACTGTCAAAGATTTGGGCATGGCTCTCAGATCTGCCGCAGCCACCAATTCTGCGCTAAATGCACTTGAGAAAAACACGCCTCTGAAAACTGCGAAGCAGCCCTCCACTGCGCTTACTGAGAAGGGCAGCACCGTGCCCTTCCAGGTCTTGTCCATGGAGTGAAGTTATTTCTCGGCGACTGGTATCGGCAGGTGCACTTCTGGGACACGCCATCGCGACAACGGTTTATATACCATGATGCCGAGCGCAGTCGCCGCACCTCGTCCTGGCTTATCCTCGACGGCGGCCCATGTGTCCTGGCGCTCGTTGGTGCATTGTTAATGGAATAAAGAAATTCCTTCAGAGTGCTTCGCTGCAACTGCCTAGCCCCTGCCTGCACAGAACACGATGTACTGGCAACGAGGATAAACTTATAGACTGCGGGACCTTGGAGCTAAGTTGGCATTCGCTCATTGACTTCGGAACCGACGTTAATGCGAGATGGACACAATGTCGGGGCAAATGTACCCTTTCAACAACTCGACCTCCGAGTGGACGTCATACGAGGAAAAACTAGGTTCCAGAGGACCTTTAAGCTCACGCTTTCGTGTGTTTCATCGGTCCAAAAACCTAACTGTTAAGTCATTGACTGCTCCCGATACGTCCTCTTCCAAGTCGCTAAGAACGTTCGTGGGCCTCGGAAAAGTGTGCTCGAGCTTGCCTTCGAAATTCTTGTAATATGTAGAGTACAGGCCGCCGAGAGTTCATGTCGCTTGCGAGACCTGAAAAGCGGTCGGGAAATTTGCAATGAATTTTTAAAAATTCTCTACGTTTACACCTCGCGGTGACTCGCGGAGCCGGACATTCGGGCGAACCTGGCATACAATTACATACCGTGCAAGCGACGAGAACAGGCAGGGGTTGCCATTGGTTTGCCGCACCAACTCTTCAAGACGTCACGCTGCTACCAAGGCCGCGGCCCCTCAGCGCGCGACGGCAGCCAGCGCAGGTACCGAACGGCCCGGCAGCAGGGCGCCGATGTTTGGCGTGAGATATATGACGGAGGGAAAGAGAAAGGCGCGAAGGCGCGGAAGTTCAAATGTTCACTCTATATAACTCAGCTTCCACAAAACGCATAAAATATTCTTGCTAGAGGACAATTGTGAAGCGGCGCCTTTTAAAATTTTAGGCACGACAGAACTTTATCGTGAGATACTTTCTGAGGCCCTTCGAAGGAAATTCTGAGCAATCATCTGTCACCGAAGCCACCTGCTATTTCTTAGCGAAGTTTTAACGGACCGTGCAGCGTAAAATGCCGATGACAGCCCAGTTTGTGGGTGAAAAACGCGGACTAGCTAAACCATGTGAGTTCGTTTTTTTTCTGACGATGCGCTTCGCGATGACTTCGTTTGTGGCATGCGGCGAATTTACATTCAGAGACAGCTGTTGGTCGAAGACAAGCATTTAGCATTTCGGAAGGCAGTTGATCGTGCTTTGACCTCCAAGGCCGCAGTAGGCAATGCAGCGACAGCACATGAGTTATCAGATAGCACCAGCCATATTTTCTGGCAAGGGTAGAGGATGAGCTAAGAAAGGTCAAGAAATTAAGAACCATTTCTCGCGTCGCTGGTAGCAACCACAGTATGCCATTTGTCCTCGTTGTAATACGCGATGGTTTATTAGAGTTCGTGGCCATTACAAACTCACGCTGAACGCGTTCCTAGATGTCGAGACGCACAGAATGGGTCAAACGTTCCCCAGCCGCTATTCCCGACGAAGGAGCGGCTGCCCTCCGCTCTAGCGGCGCTGCCATCACAGGCGCGCCTCGACGCGCGCTTACTTCGAGGGTGTACGCTGAGAGGGCATGCACGCCTTTTTCTTTCTTTCGTCTCATGGTAAAAAAAGCTGTGAAAAGCAGATGCGTTTGTCGGTGTGTGATGCACGCTACTGGCGGCCTTATTTAGTTGGACCCCGTATGCTTCTGCCTACGCGATTGAAATTCGATAATTTTTTTAAAATTTGAAAATCCAAAGTCGCGGGCTTGACACAATCGAAACCAAACCACGGCACCATAAATAAAGGCGAATGAGACAAAAGAGATATCAGGTATGCTACAGCATGGTTGCATTTTTGCCGCCTGGCTCCGTATCATCGCTCTTGGCGTTGGCCTTGAGCAACTGCTCCGTCAACGCGAAGAACCAGCATACTCTCCAAGCGCGCAGTAGCTCATTGTGGCTGTCGATAAGCAGCAATCCGGCACGGCACACCACCACCCCCCTCCCCCAAACATGGGCGCAGATTGCGGCTGCCGATCAGTGGCGGGCGCCGATAACGAAATCACGTTCTACTTTTAACAGGGAAGCTTAAGCGTCCCCAAGTTTTTTTTTACTTTAAACTGCGCACTGCGCGCTCAGGAGAGTGTCGATAATTGATGGAAGGGCCGCTGTTACAATCGCAGAGGAACCGCCATTTCGAACAGCAGTGGTGCTGGGGAGTGGCGATGTCTGTCGGAAGAGCCGACGTAGCTCACGCGTAGTTTCTCTTTGGCTCTGACGCATTCGACTGCTGCCGGCCGCGTTTCACAAGTTTTTAATGTAGCATTTCATCAATCGTCATTTGCGCTCAGTGTATAGCAGCGACCGGCACCCGTTCACGCCTACATTCAAGATGGCTGTCATTCGGTACGCCGTAGGAACAAACTGTACGCCGGGCCACAAGTTCCACATTCGCAGCGGGTGACAGAGGTGTGGCAGCTGCAGTGAGGCAAAATTTTCAGCTGTTCCACGCGATGTCGTGATGCGGCTGTTTGCGAAGTGCGGGATTTCGCTGCACGATGACGTTAGAACGACGTGCTGTGGACCTCAACAGCGACCATGACGGCAAAACTAGTTAAGACGATGGCGTAAGTGTGGACGTGAAGTCCAGTGACGATTACATTTTCCTTTTGAAATGTGCCAACAGGCACGTGCGCTCGCGGCAACCGATTGCGGCTGGCGATAAGCGGCGGCTGCTGGATAATGCTATCCCGTTGTGGTATTAAAGCCTTCTGTTTTAGCTATTGTTTTAGACAACCGGTATGGAAGCGATCACCTGCCAATTTTTATGAGCCTATCAGATCTGCGAATATATTGATTGTTATACTGAAACCTTATAACTATCTCCCTTTCAGGAATGCTTTTGTTCAGAATTGTCAGGTATATCTCTGCCATATACACTCTCACATCGGAGGCGAGCGCTCCATCAGAATAAGATAAACGCCATGAGCCGAGCGCCGGCTGTGCGGCCCGTCGTCGCTTTTGCAAAGCAGCGACGGGGCTGCTCCCGCTGGTTTGCTGCTTTCCTTAGGCCTTTTGCAAACGGGTCTGCCGCAGACTCCCCAAAATTGCATGTCCCGCCACACGCAGGCTTTACGGAATAAAGTGATAATCGGACAAGTATGCTATTAATCTCGGAGGTGTGTTTAGCCTTGGGAATCACTATTTTTCTTCACTCAGAATTGAAGCCGGCTGCCTTGTGTACGATGTGAATCGCATCCTACCTCTTGGTAAATATCGCGAAAAAAGAAACTGTTCCCGGGGTGTGGTCATTTTTTGTCTCTCCCCACCTCACGTTTTTTTACGCATCGACAGCGTTACGCTGCTAAACATTCTGCAAATATCCTAACCGAGAAGACTGGTGTAGCAATCTGTCGCCTATGGTGACATAAAACGTCATTTACTTACGTGTACTATGCCGTGGTATTTTGTGCTTCTAGCTGATTTCTGCGTGCTCTAGTGAACGGCTACTTTATCTTCACAACATGCGCAACCTTGAACTTTCGTCATCACCGTCAGCGCAGCACAATCGGGGGCCACCAGACGGGCCATCGACTGCCGTGGTACTACGTTCACACTCTACTTTGAAAATGACGAGTAAGAATAAGCCGAGCTCGCTCTTCAGCTAATAAAAGCGGCTGATGACCTTTTAAGAATCATGGACAGCTATCGCAACTTATGAGGCGCCATAGAAAGCGCGATGGTTTCCTTCGGTACATGTCGTCATTAAACCTATTCACATCGACGAGATGGGCTCTAAATTTTTCACACGTATCGCGGTACGACATGCTACCCATTGCTTTGTGACTGAATCAAGCTTTATTCTATAGGAGCCATGTCTATCCGTCCCTTCAGTAGCTACTTTTCATTGCCCACTACCACCGACTACTCTATGGCAGTCAAGGCTAGACTAGGTACGTGGTGCTAAATTTTTGATCAACATAATTGCTAAGAAAAGGAATTAAAAAAAAAAGATATTGTAGTTTACTTTATAGGCAGCTGGTAGAAGCGTGCAACAAGTGCAAGATCACAAGAATAAACCATATTAAATAATTAGGCTCTTTGTGAAAAATGTTTTCGTGACCCCTATTCATAAGTGAACAATATAAAATGCGCGTTAGCAATATCTGTAGTTTTACCGAATGCCGTGTGTTGCTCCTTTTTCAGTTTTTCTTTCTTGGACAGAAATCTATGTTCTGGAGAAGCTATAGTGGAAATAATTGCGGAACGAATTCGACATGCAATTATGTGAAGTGGGACCTAGCTAGAAATTCGTTTTGGTATATGGAATATTTCACCTGTGAACTTATGATGTGAGCACTTTTAGAACACAAATTTTCACATCGCGTTTTCTTGACAGCAGTGGTACTGAGAGGGTTTGTGCCAACGGAGTTACGCGAGTAACATCACTAAACGGGAGCGTTCGTTCAGAATCAGCCCGAAGGTTCGCTTGAGTTGTCGCTACTAGCGCCTGGGTTGCGCGACCCTGTGGTTTGGCTAATCTGACCTTACTTGCTCAGCCTCGGCCGGTAAAATGTCTGAGCGCAACGGTTAACTTTCAAGTTTTTTGGGGGCACGCTTGCGCTCATAAAAAAGTGACCAAACAACGAAACTGTTACACTTAATGTCATTTTAATAAAGTATAGACATATATTCTCTTCGGCCAATAACAGCTCATTGAGAGAATATAACCTTCAAAACCAGAGAAAAGTTACTAAGCTAACACACAATGTGAATGCCATTTTTCACACCGCGCCCCTACTCATGTTTGATGCGAAATACGAGTACGTGTCCACAATAGGGAATGAAAGCAGGCTAGTATGAGGTTATAAAATAATTGGATTTCTCCACAAAATCGTCCACAGTAGTTACAAAAAGCAGATCCAGACGTATTATTTTTGGTACTAGGAAATTATGGTCTGAATAACTAAGTTTTTTAAAAAGAGAATGCACAGAAGAAACCCGGCGCATGATCGACAGTACGTCTTCTTATGAGCAGATTTTTATGCACGCCGTTCGAGGTGCTCCGAACGTCATTTTCACGACACAGCCTTCGTGAAGGGACATACCAGAAAAATGAAATAGAGACAGGGAGCAAGACACTTTAAGGATGTTCCAAGAGCAAGAACCCAAATATGAAACTGATAAGAATATAGGTGTTGAAGAGATCGTTACAATGTGTTCATTAAGAAACAACAGGCTTTGGGTTAATAGGAACAGAAAGTTGGGCTAGTTAGTGTGGATTCATACTTGGCAGCGCAAAAAAACGAGGACAAAAGCGAACGAGGAGAAAGGGAACGGAAAAGCCCCTCCTCAATCACAGTTCTGGTCATTCGAAATTGGTAAAGGCCGGCTTTGCTACTTCTTGCGTAAACGCTTCTCTCTCAAAGTCCTGGTCACAGTTCTGGTCATTCGAAATTGGTAAAGGCCGGCATTGCTACTTCTTGCCTAAAAGCTTCTCTATCAAAATCCTGCTCCCGCAAGGTTGGAACAAGCTTCCTGGGACAAATGCGCAGGTTAAAAGAAGCAGGTTTTCCTGATCAGACTCTGGCTAGGGTCACTGAAAGGATCTTAGCCTGGTCAGGTAGGCCCCCGGTCATCGCGAAAGAGAACGGTGCGGAAAAACGATTGGTAGGAATCCCCTACGTGCACGGCATTTCACATGCCTAAGAAAAGTGGGGGCGAGGTACGGGGCGAAAGTTGTTTTCACCACGAAGAATAAATTTGGTGTTGTGTGCAGTGCTGTGCGCAAAAAGATTGAGCATGGTGGTAACCGCGCAGTGAATGATTGCATGATAGCCCACAGAAAGAGGCTCACAGATTGTGACACATGTGTTGTGTATCGCGTTCCAGTTTCATGTGGTAAGAATTACATCGGCCAGACTGGTCGATGTATCAATGAGCGTCTAGCGGAACACCGCAGATCTCTAAAAGGTGCTGTGTACTCCAAGCTCGCTTTGCACTGCAGGGATTGCAAAGATTTCTTTCCTCACCTTGACAGGACAAGTATCTTGTTCAGGCACAGGGATATGGTATGCCGGGAGCTGATAGAAGCTTACTTGATTGAGAAAGAGAGAGAAGCGTGTGCAGCATCATCGTCGGTCAGCCTGCAGGATAAGGAAGTTCATTTTCTGCGCAGTTTCTTGGGGGCAAGTAGACAGTACGGGGAGTTGGCCTGATGAGATTGAATTTGGTTTTCCTGCTGCTGTTGTTTTCCTTATCAAGAAGGAATGAAATGTCATTCATTTCTTTGTATATCGGTTGTGGCGGTTCCTTTTGTTGTTTTTGTGTTTTATCACGCCTATAAATCTTCCTTTCAGTGAATAAAAGTTCAGTTGATAGTCTGCGCTTGTGTTGTGTCTCCTCGTTCGCTTTTGTCCTCGTTTTTTTGCGCTGCCAAGTAAGAGGCTTTGGGGCCCGAAAGGGCCTGGTTAATGTTTTTTTATTTAGGTTACAATAGACTCAATTGGGTAAAAAGATTCTGGTTATATATGAGATAATTGAAAATTAAGTAAAAAGTATGAACCAAATGCCGCCGGTGGTGTCGGAGCCAGACACCGCCCCATGACGCGTGCAGTTTTATAACAACTCCACTGCAGGAGTGGCTGCCTCGACTTCCACTTTTGAAGGTAACTGAGTACGTGCTAAATGCAATTTTTCAACACTGCCGCTCACGTTGGTGCGCACAAGGACGTGGACGGCATACCAGGAGAGTCACGTGGACCGTGGTCGAAGGTGCGGTGGTGACAGCTAGACCTGTCACGCTACGTTTGGAGTCAAGGCTTTCTGAAATGAGTGACTCGTTTTGAGGGGGCAGTGAGGAATAGGCGATTTGGGGTGATTTTAGAGAAAAAATTATAAAGAAATGAAAACATTTTATTGCTATGAAGGCTGTCACCACTTCGCGCACTTATGCGTGCGCTCACCGACACCCTTAGAGCGTGTGTGGGTAGCTGTCTCGGTTACAAAGGAGATGCCCTCGACTCAGCGAGGCAAGCTCAGCCGGAGACCAGCTACCAAGTGACAAGGGGTTGGTCGTTTGGTGCCCAGCTTTCGCCGGTCGCAAGTCAGAGAATGGGTCGGAGCCAAAGGTACAGAAAACAAAGTTTATACTGCTAAGAGACGATACAGGGGATTCCACAATCACTAGCTCGAGCACAAAGTGATTTACAAATACAATGCAACTCATGCAATGTAACAATCTAGAGAGATTACAGAGACAGAGAAAGAGAAAGACAGAAAGGCAGGCAGGTTAACTAGGCAGTGCCCGGTATGCTACCCTACACGTGGGAAGGGGAACGGAGAGAGACATAGAAAGGGTAGATAACAAAGGGAGATGATCACTTTTCCACATGTCCGTTGGACGTTACATGAGCGGTTCACAGGACACACACTGATAGTTCACAATCTCGCACTCAGTCCTGAGTCCTTCAAGAGCTTGAAAAGTGCTTTCAAAGCTGTCCTCTGCGATGAAGGCTTACTCTAAGGACCAAGAATCTTGGCTTCAGTAAGGGGCCGAGGATCTAAACGGCAAAGTGTTGCAGCCAGGAGTGCACGCTCACGCTGAAACCGAGGGCAGTTACAAAGAAGGTGTTCTATAGTCTCGTCGCACCCACAGATCTCACACGCATTAGAGTCTGTCATTGCGATTAAGTGGGAGTAGGCACTTGTGAAAGCCACTTCCAGCCACAGGCGACACAACACCGTAGCATCGCAGCGGCATAGGCCAGACGGAGGACTGAGGTGAAGGAAGGGGTCTAGGCGTTGCAGAGGGCATGTGGAGTTGCTTGTAGAGGACCATAACGCCAAAAGCTCTCTTCGGTCAAGCATTCGCAGATGTCTTGCTGCGTCGACTCTTTTCAACGGTATCTGGGCACTGTTGGCACTGCCGTGAGCCGCTTGAGCTGCAACGTCAGCTGCGTCGTTTCCAACAATGCCAGAGCGTCCCGGTATCTACTGGAAGACGATGTCATGACCCTATTCTTGCGCCTGGTGTTGGAGTTGTTTTAATTCAGCTACGAGTTGATCGTGATCGCCATGGCGTAAAGCAGAGTTAAGACACTGTAAGGCTGTTTATGAGTCACAGAACACAGCCGAGTTGTGGGGTGTTTGTGCACCGATTTACTGCACAGGCGCACAAAGAGCGGCTAATTCTGACCCGGTGGAGGTTGTCCGATGTGAAGTTTGCTGGATAAAACTGGTCTTTCTCGCAAGAATGACGACGGCGTAGGTTCAACTCGTACCCGAGACCGAACCATCTGTATAAACATGAGTGCGGTCACTATATGCGGCGTGGAGTAGGCAGAGTGTCAACTGTTTAATGGCTGGTGTCGATAAGTTCGATTTTTTCATTATGCCCGGAATTGTAAGGCGCACGCATGGCTCCCGCAGATACCACAGCGCAGAGGAAGGCCGGGCTGCCGGGGTGAACTGTGATGGGATGGACGACTGGTGGGCTGCTATAACCTTTGAAAACGTTGCGTGTGGTCTTTCACTCACCACGGACACAAGGTGGTGCTGCGGAATCCTTGTTAGATGCCGTATGTGAATAGGCAGGGTGTCAAGGGTTATATACATCGAGAGTGGGTAGTCCTGGGCGATTGCAATGGTAGCAACTGTTGATGCGCTGCGAGGGAGACCCAGGCATGTGCGAAGTGCCTGACCTTGTATAGCTTGCAGGTCACGCAAATTCGTCTTGCATGGGCTTGAAAGCACTGGTGCACTATACCGCAAATATCCCAAAAAGGGAGCTCGGTAGAGTTGCAGCATTGATAGAATCGACAATCTCTATGATTTTCCGAAAAAAATCTGAGCATGTGTGTGATATAGATTACTTTTTCTTTACAATGCTGCAATGCGGGCTGCATGATAAATTCCGATCTATAACAATTCCTAAAAACGATGAGATGCACGATAGGCAATGACATGACCGTCAATAGTTAGCGGATAACGAGTCATACTTTTGCGCGTGAATACCACTATAGCGCACTTCTCGGCTGACACACTAAAACCTTGCTCTCGGAGATAGTAGGAAGGTATGGTTGCTGCCCTCTGAAGTCTTGCTCGCACTTGGAGACGCGTCACAGAGGAGGCCCAGATGCCGATGTCATCGGCATACATAGTGATATGGACGGTATTAGGTTGGTACTCCTGGAGTCTTAAACAAAGTAGGACTGAGCACTCCACCCTGGGGCACGCCCCGGTAGGTGTAATGCACGGGTCTGGAGCCATCTTCACAGGTAATAAAAATGTCCTTTTGGTCAGATAGCTTTGGATCCACCTATACAGCCGTCCACCGTTTCCAACAGCCTCTAGCGCATCAAGGATGGCCTCATGTGTCCCGTTATCGTATGCACCTTTGATGTCAAGAAAACGTTCCGCGCACATGCGCTTGTGGCGTTTCTGTTGCTGTACTGTGGACACGAGATCAATGACGTTGTCTATAGAGGAGCGACCCCATCGGAAACCCGCCATGGCATTAGGATACACGTTATTGTGCTCAAGGTACCACTCAAGACGCGCCAGAAGCATTCTTTGTATGACTTTTCTCACACGAGTGGCCAAAGCTATTGGCCTGATGTAACAGGTCGAGCGGGGATTTTCCTGGTTTTAGTAATGATATCATGCGACTGGATTTCCACTGGGGAGGGACAACTCTGCCTTGCCACGAGTGGTTGTAAAGGCTGGGTAGCTCTCTACGCGCGTTGTGGCCAAGGTGGCACAGCCCAACTTATGTAATGCCGTCTGCATTTGGTGCAGGCTGACGCTTACATTCTGCAGGAGCAGCATCAAGGGAACAGGGTAGGCAAAATTTCCGAAAAAAAATCGATTTTTTGTTTTTGTGTAATTTAAAATCTCTATTCTTTCCTTAACATAGCCCAGTGTTTCATTTGCGCGCACGCGAAATATTTACCTCAAAATCAACATTTTTCGAACCCTAGGCAGCATCCAGCCACGCCCCCTTTGACACATGCTCGGGATCTGTGCCTCTCCTAAACTAAAAAAAAAAATTTCAGCGCCTCTTTTTTGTCACGTTTAGCGGAATGGCAGTCACTCATCTGGCAACAGTGAAAACCTAGCTAGCATACTTCACTTAGCCAAACGAATCCTAAGACGCAGCTGGATTATTCGCAACGCGCGGCATTTTGCTCGTGTTTCGGCGTGTTTTCGCGGACATACGAGTTTGTTTATACCTTTGTGCTGGTTATTTATCGGTAATGCAATGACAAAGCCAAAGAAGTGCTTTAAAAAACGTCTCTTCCACGGAAACCGGCATAAGTCGATCTCCAATGACGCCAATTCTCCGCAACACAACCCAGGAGTGGGCGCCGCGGCCACCACGTGCGCCTCTGCATCGAAGCTTTCGCACTCGGCGGAACGCTTGAAGAACCTAAAGGCAAGTGACAGTGACCGCGGTTATGGCCTGATTGACATTGACCTTCTCTCGTGTGCCGTTGCCGAAAGCTGTGCGTGTAAAGCGTGCGGTGGCGACATGCAGCTTGTTGAAGACGCTGCACGAAAAGGAGTTGCTTGCACGTTTTCCCTGCAGTGTGTAAAGTGCTTCTCAGCGCACCGGTTCGAGACATCGAGACGGACAACATCGGGCCTTTACGAAGTCAATGTGAGGATTGTTTATGCATTGCGATGCATAGGAAAAGGAGCAGCTGCCGGGACTACGTTGTGTGCGATGCTCAACTTGCCAAAACCACCCACAAAATTTTCGCGGTACAATGATGAACTACTGAATCATGTTACCGCCGCCGCGGAAAGATCAATGGAATGCGCAGCTAAAGAAGCAACGGACCTCAATGACGGAGATACTGATATCGCTGTTGCTCTTGACGGAAGCTGGCAGAAGCGAGGGCACACCTCAAATAATGGCATAGTGTCCGCAACCAGTGTTGACTCTGGCAAGGTCATTGATGTCGAAGTAATGACGAAACATTGCGCAATGTGCATATCGAAAGCCACCTCTCGTGCCGACCTAGACAAGCATCATTGCCAACGGAACTATGAAGGTTCAAGTGGAGGGATGGAGACCGAAGGTGCTTTGCGTATATTTCAAAGGAGCATGCAACTACACGGTGTTCGGTACACTAAGTATTTAGGAGATGGGGACAGCAAAGGCTTCCTTGCTGTGCAAGCAGCAAAGCCATATGGAGACCATGTTGAAGTCTCCAAGCTAGAGTGCATTGGCCACGTCCAAAAAAGGATGGGGACCCGGTTGCGAAGACTCAAAAAAGAAAACAAAGGAAACAAGCTGCCCGACGGAAAAGTTATCTCTGGCCGAGGACGCTTGACTGATACTGTGATGAACAAACTTCAGACATATTATGGCTTGGCCATTAGGAGACATGTTGGGAGCTTGGACGACATGCGGAAGGCCGTATGGGCCACCTATTTTCATATGGCCTCCACTGATGCTCATCCTTCCCATGGCCTGTGTCCAAAGGGTCCTGACACGTGGTGCCGATTCAACAAGAGCGAGATGAATGGAGAACCTTACATCCACAAGGATTCCCTCCCGGCAGCGGTCCTTGAAGCAGTGAAGCCGGTGTTTCAGCAGCTCTCAAAGCCTGAGCTTCTCCGGAAATGTCTCCACGGAAAAACACAGAACGCGAATGAGGCGTTCAACAACGTTGTATGGGAGCGTGCTCCGAAAAATGTCTTTCTTGGTCTCAAGACGCTGAAAATAGCGACAATGGATGCTGTGCTAACTTTCAATGATGGCAGCATTGCTCGAGCCGAGATTCTGAGGTCATTCGGAGTTTCTCCAGTACGGTTTACAGTCCAGTGGTTGCGCGAAGCTGACCGGCGGCGACTGTACTTTGCAGAGAGGGCTACACGACTGGTCACTAAGGAGGCCCGGAAAACAAGGCAGCTAGCGCAGAAAAGAAGTGTTGATGATGGAGGGGACTACCAGGCTGGTGGCTATTGAAAAAATGCGTGAGAATTTGTTCCTATAGTCCTATATTGCAATAAAGCTCTTTCTTCCACTTCAAAGCCAATTATCTCAAAACACCCAAATTTTGCTGCATTTGACCCTTTTTTTAAGAAACTACAGGCGCAAGGGAGACAATATTTTACAGACATTGAGCAAACATTACAGATAGTCTACTGAACTAGGATTATAAATATTATTGCAGAAGATTTTTATTTACAGGCTATTTACTGCAGATTATGGCTCTAAAATTTGGTGGGTCCAGTAAAAAAAAGATAACAAAAACCTAACCTTTAAAAAGAAATTATCCTAGTTCAGTAACACTACCTAACATTGCTGATTACAATGCCACCAAGGTTAATGTTCTAACCCCAGCAGATCATGAGAAAAAGGGTCACGAACATAGCCTAAAATGCATGGCAAGAATAGGACCTACCCTGTCCCCTCAAGTTCTTCACGAGTAAAGGCAACATCCATCGCTGAATCCCGTGATGCAGGAGGAACACGCTGGGAACCCGAGGTAGTCACTGCACCCGCGATCGTCCTGCAGAAGTCAGTTGCAACTTCAATCTGAAGACGGTTTTGATGTAGAGCCAACGCATAGAAAGCCTGTCTTTGCTGTGAAAGCGTTTGAAGCCCCCACACTGTCCGCGAAATGAGCGGCATGGGCTTTCGAGGATACAGAGATTGACAGAGGGACTTCCAGCGCTGTTCCGCCAGCGTGTCCATTGGTCGCTTGATTTTCTTCTGCACACCACGCGCCTCTCTCAGGTCCCTTACGCATTTGGTCTGTCTGTAACGTCTTCTGCACGCCGACGAATAGCACGTAGGTGGTCTAATTCGACATCAAATTCGGTGAGCATTCTTGTTGACGTGAGGAAGCACCTAGCATCCTTCATTGTTGTTGCTATAATGTCCTCCAACCTGGAAACATGCAAGTGAGGGCTTCTTTGCACACCTCTTCCATTTGAGTTTTAAATGCCGTCCAATTGATGTGCGAGTGTTTAGCTGGGCCGGACGCCCCAAGACCTGATTCTTGAGGTAGATGCGTATGTGGTCACTCCCGTGGGTCTCCACATCACAAAACGACTGGACACGCCGGCGCAGAGACCGCGAAACTAGCGTCAGGTCTAGGTAACTGCTGTATGAACTGCCTCGCAGATATGTCGGGCTGCCGTCATTCATTACGTAAAGTACGTTTTCTGAAGCAAATAAGACCAGATTCCTCCCTCTGGCGTTGACTGTAGGACTTCCGCACAGTTGGTGGTGGGCGTTAAAATCTCCGCTAATAATCCAAGGAGCCCAGGTTATCTCCATAATTGTCTTCAACCTCTCGCAGTCCAATTGAGAGGAGTGGGAGACATACGCCGCAATCAGTGTGAACTCTATGGATCCTTTTTTAACTATGAAACACACCTACTGATTGTCGTTGTGGGGTTGAACTGGGCAGGAAACGTACGTTATGTCGGTGCGGATGTAGACCAGAACTTTGCTGCGCTCTCCGCATGTCAGAGCAAAGAAGGGCTCGTACCTGGAAAGCCTGATTGCTTAGGATAAGTTAGGTTCACAGATGAATAATATCGGCAAATGGTTGTTGAAAAACTATTGCCGAAAACTTCCGATTCATGACTAGGCCTCTTGCGTTCCACTGGAAGACCGCAGCGCTGCCTTCCTCACGAAACGTGGGAAGCTGTCCAGCCATTGTTTTAAATATCTTGTAGTGCTGGAACAAGAGTCCAGCATCAGTAAGACCCTTCGGGCGGTTGACGACTGTAGGGCCTGTATCAGAGGGTGAATGGCGTTGACCACCGTCCTGAGGATCACGAGGGCTTGGCGAGCTTGCTCTGGGAGCCTTTCTCTAACGACAGGTGAGCTCGGCGATGAGAGCTTGCGCTGAGGAGGCTCAGCAGGACGTAACGGTGGAAGCGCTGGCCAAGTATCCGCACACGAAGAGGTCTGATTATCCTTGGCGATATTTCGCTGTCTGGACACACTGGTACGTGGCGGCACGGAAGGAAGTTGAGAAGGAGGTGCCGTGGGAGCGTTGATGTGGTTGCTTTTTGCAATCGACTTTCTTGAGTTCTTGCGGCGAGAACGCCTTTTCCGAACAGTCGCGGCAGCTTCACGGTGCGTAGAAGTGTCTCGAACTATTTGCTTTAGAACAGCACGCTCGTTTTTCAGCGCGGACAATTCTTAGATGAGGCGTCATGAGGCCCGTTGCATTTGGAACACTTAAGCACTTGTGAATTACAGGACTGAGCGCTGTGAGCTCCGGCACAACGAGAGCACACTCTCGTGTTGTCGCAGACCCCGCTCGCATGACTTAGTTTGAAACATTTGTGGCACTGCAGGGGTTTCGAAATGAATGGCCGCGCGGCATGACGGAAATGGCCCACCTTCACGTGTGATGGAAGGCTGTCACCTTGGAACAAAATCTTCACACGAGAATTGCCCAGACGTGATACCCGTTGAATTACGGTGCCAACATTTGCCGACTTCACGAGTATGGGCAAATCATCTCGCGTGATAGCCTCGTCGACATCATAAATTACGCCGGAAGAGGACTCGTTCCCCCCGAGGGGAACAACAGTACGTAATGAAAACCCGCCGAGCTGAGTTATGGCCCGCAGTGCTTCCGGCGCAGCCGCATGTTGGACATCAATGGCTACAATGTTCTTCCGCGCATTCACTCGAACGTTTTTGATTTCTTTAGGCACGAAGGCATCGAGTTTTCCAGAGACGACTTGCATGTTAAGACGCCTCATGTGGTCGGTTGGCTGCACAGGAAGGACGAGGATGGTGTGTGCCGGTGTGTTGCCGCTTGTTTTTGCAGTGGAGTCACTGGATTACGATCCGGCTCTTAGTAGATTTCTCTTGGTCCTCCGGCTAGAGGTAAGTCTCAAGGCCGTCCTCACTGCTGGCCTCGCTGAGGTACTCGACGGTGTCAACACTGACGCGGTCGCTCGGACGGCTGCACCGCTTCCTCGACGAGCTTGAAGAGGAGGTCGCCAGGCCACTCGGATGCACCGTAGGGTTCAGATTCATCGCTGTATGATGGGGGACAGCGTCCCTGCAGTATACATGCAAAAACGCAGAAAAAAGCTTGAGACTGACTGAAAGCGTTCCACAAGGATGAACTTCGTCGTCTTCACCGAGAGAGATTACAATTCAACAAAATTCCTGAACCTAAAGTGCGCTAATACAGAGAGAGACAAACAAAACACAATTTATTCACCGGGCACTGCGACAGTCCGACGTCCTGAGGAGCACAACGGGGCCGATCTGCAGACTGGCGCATGTTGCCTGGCTGGTCCGTGGCTGGGCGAGTGGTGTTCTCCCGGGAGTCGAGCGGGCGCGCTTCTCAGAAGATTAAACGGCGGCTCGGGCTAACAGACAGGGGTTGAAGCCCCTGATTTATAGGCGCAGTCCGCGTCTGTTCGTTCTTCGCGCCAAAGCAGGCGCGCACATACACTCAATTTCAACTGCACAAGCTCATTCTCCTCGCGCCGGGCGCGCGACCCCATTGGTCGAGCGCGGAGACAGCCTTCGAGAAATTTCTGGGTCCTTGATCGACGCGAAGACGCCGGCGCGAGAGCGAAGAGGAGAGGGCATCACTTTAGCGCGGTAAAGGTCACGTCCCCTCTGTCGACGATGAGTAGAAACTACTGACATTCTAGAGAAATCGACACCGCGCGCGGCCATGCCTCCCTCGGCGCCGCGCCGGCGAGCTGAGTGGAAGGGTAGCAGCATACGTAAAGTTACGCGCTCACCGGCGATCCTTCCCCGCTGTTTTTTTTGTTGTTTTATTTTACCGTGCGCTGGTGCGATTGCTTACGCGCAGCGCCATTTTTTGTGACGCTGCCCCTTCCTTTGAGTATATTGTGCAACAATATTCACAAAACACAAAATTCGCGCCCACATGCTTGCCCTCAAAAAGTCAATGGCGAATGCCAAAATACACACATTACTACAATGATATCTGCACGCACATCACACTTGACAACTGCCAAGATTGACTGCACTACATGCCGCAACTCGGCTACATATTAGCTAAACATTACACAGAGAACACACTAGTACGATGCATACTTTCGCCTATACTTCACGTTCGGCGTTCATGAGCTCGGAAGAAGACTGTTGTCTTCAAGCTTTCTGTCACATTTTTGTTTCTCTTTCGCAAGCGACTCTGGCTTTTTTCTTTTGTCGCGAGCGCTGCTCTTCCGCTTTTTACTGAGGCTTCTCTTCTGAACGCGATTTCTGACTCCGCTTTCTACTCCTACTCCTCTGTGTGTTCCTGCTCAGACTATGAGCCCTCCCTCTTTACCTTCGGCTAGCGTGTATTTTGCGAACAGATTTAACGCCAGTTCGCTCATGACTGCTCCACTTTTCGTGTGCTTCTTCTCGACGTGCGCTGGTCTGTTTGCGCTTCCGCTTCCACACTGCGTCCCTTCTGAAAGTGGGGCTCGTTTCTCGCAGCTTCTTTTTCACTTTGCTGTGATGTTCGTGCAGCTTGCTTGCACCCGACTCAGCTGTTTTCAGCTTGATTCTGTTTCGTCCTACTTCTTTCCTCATTCTTCTTCGGGGCAAGTCCGTTTCTTTTTCATTTGCATCATTCAAGATTTGTTCTCGCAATGAAGCCACTGGTTCAGTCCCCTTTTGTTCTTTGAGAACTGATCTTTCTTCTCAACCAGATGTTTTCCTTGTGGCCCTTTATTGACCTTGCCTCGTGTAGCGCGCAGAGAGCGCGCGGCTCACCAGAGGTTGGAGACGCATTTCACTCACTTGCACTCATTTCTTCTTCAATTCCTTGCTTCAGATGGCCACTTTCAGTGCATTTACAAAAAGGCTTTCCTTCCACTGCACATTCAGGTTCCCCACTGGAAGGACTTACCTCGCTTTCCTCATCAGGAAAGGCCTCCTCGCTGCTCGAGGTATCACTCTGAAACAGATGCCGGTTCTTCCCTCAGGGTGCTATCAGCTGCAAGTGCGTCGGAGCTTTCGCACTCTGATATTTGACCGTTCTTTCTCACCGTCAATATTGCAACAATCAGGCATGCAGTATTCTGACTTCTTGGTGAATCTCCTGCTTTCTTCCCCATTTTTAGGCGACTCCCCTAAGGTGTCCTCTAACTTAAGCGCCAGGCTGGCCTTCTCTTCAGTGCCTACTACCTCGGTAGTAGCTACACTCTCACTTTCTTGAGAAAGCGACACTGCGGTCTGATCCTCGCTCTCTTTAATCTGAGTTGTAGGAACGGGCTCTTCCACAACCTTATTCTCATTAGTGGAGCTAGATACAACCACTTCCGTGGTTACCAATAATTCAGAGTCGTTAGTCTTCCACCCTGCCGCTCCGGGGTTAAGCTCCACTGGCTCCCTGACGTTGATCAAACGCCGAACCTCAGCAAGCTTCCTCCCAAGGATTGCATACTCTATTTGAAACTATTTTTCTCTTTCTTTCTCAGCGGCTTCTCTAGCCCTCTGTCTTTCCTGTTCAGCCTTCTCTTTCTCGTGGTTCACAAAATTTCGTAGTTCAGACCCGGAGATCCCCATCTGGATGCCAACCTCAGCTAGTTCCTTCAAGTTCATTTTCGGATACTGAACTTCTCAAGGTAAATACTACCGCTACACGTTGAACATCAATAACCACTTCTCCGTTGAACCTCAATATCGCTCTTCTACAAGACCCTCGTTTCGACGTCTTCGTAAACTCCTTGCAACTCTTTCTCCGTTCTCTGCGCTTGCAAAGCACCAAACGTCTGATCGTGGACGCCAGAATATGTCACCACTTCGCTCACTTTTGCGTGCTCTCCGAGACACCCTTAGAGCGTGTGAGGGTAGCTGTCTCGGTCACAAAGAAGATGCCCTCGACTCAGCCTGTCAAGCTCAGCCGGAGACCAGCTACCAAGTGACAAGGGGGTTGGTCGTTTGGTGCCCAGCATTCGCCGGTCGCAAGCCAGAGATTGGGTCGGAGCCAAAGGTACATAAACAAAACGATGTTTACACACTGAAGAGACGATACAGATGATTTCACAATCACTATCACGAGCACATACAAAGTGGTTTACAAACGCAATGCAACTCTTGCAAGAGAGATTACCATTCAACCAAATCCCTGCACTTAAAGTTTACTAAAGCAGAGAGAGACAAAAAAACAAAACACAATTTATTCACCGGGCACTGCGAGAGTCCGACTTCCTGAGGAGCACGGCGGGGCCGATCCGCAGAATGGTGCATGTTGCCTCGCTGGTCCGTGGCTGGGCGAGTGGTGTTCTTCCTGTAGTCGAGCGGGCGCGCTTTTCAGAAGCTTCAATCAATCAATCAATCAACTTTATTCAGCATTTTTTGTCCTGAAGAGCAGAAAAAAATGCTAGGGTAGGAGCAAAAAGCCACAAACTCAGTAGCTTGACGAGGCTCCCACCCCTAATTGACAAGGCCAACAGACTGTCATGTTATTACATATATATTGTAACGTGCTTCCACAGAACCTCGACGGAAGAAGCAGAAGATGAAGGACTGACCCGCGGAGAAAGAGGAAGAAAAAGGGAGAGCTGAAGGACGCTGCTAGGCTTCCTGCTTCCATCCTGCTTCGACCGGTCTCCTCTTTGAATAAACCCCCGTGCGTGCAAAGCACGTAACAGGTTGGTGAGAGGTGCCGGGTATCGACCACGGAGCATTCCATCTACCGAAGGAGCCGTAGACTCGCAGGCTTCCCACCACTGCCATCGGACATGCCTGGAGACGACAATGCTGAGCAACCCGGGCTATCCACAGCGAACAACTGGCCACATTATCGAGAGCCCCGCACATTTTTTGGAAAACCTGAAGAGGACGTTGACGAGTGGTTGAAACACTACGAGCGGGTGACCAAATACAATCGATGGAACGCTGCTACTAAACTGGCTAACGTTGTGTTTTTCCTTGCCGCCACTGCCCTTGACTGGTTCGACAATCATGAGGATACACTGAGTTCATGGGCTACCTTTACGACCGAGATAAAGAAAAATTTTGGGGATGAATCGGCAAAGAAGAAGCGTGCGGAACAGACATTGCTTCACCGCGCGCAAGTACCCGGAGAAACTTGCACGGCATACATCGAAGCCATCTTAAAGTTATGCAAGCTAGTTAACTCCAGAATGCTTGAAGAAGACAAAGTCGGCCACCTTCTAAAAGGAATTGCGGAAGATGTTTACAATTTCCTGATTAGCAAAGAGAGCCTGAGCACCACCGCTGACGTTATAGAACATTGCAGAACATTTGAAGCTCTTAAGCTGCGTCGAATCACCCCTAAATTCGGAAGATTGGCCAATGTCACCTCTATAGCCAGTGTTGAAGCCAGTCCTCCAAATTCTATGGCTGATATGATTCGAGAGATTGTGCGCGAGGAATTGTCCAGATCCCGGGATACCTTCTGCCACACACAATATCTGCGGCACAGTTCTGCACCGGAGGAAGATGTTGCCGCCCTGTCGACTCCGTGGGCTCCACCCAACGGCACTTTGCCCATGGACGATCGGAACATTGCCCAACGTTATCGCCACCAGCCGACAGAAAGGAGGCCCACCTACCCAGAAGACGTGGTTCGTCAGCAGCGAGATCCTGGCTTCAGCCAACGTCGCGACTTTGTTCGCCAGGACTCTTATGGCGGTCGCTGGCGCTCTCAACCTTTGTGCTACCGGTGTGGCATTGCAGGGCATATCGCTAGATATTGCCGCCGTCGTTTCCCAACTTCTCAAGACTGCCAACCCCCGGCGAATACTTACGGGCAACTGCACACCGCGCAGCAGAGACCCCCAACGTCCGCTTGGGACCCGTACCGTCCGAGCAATTTGCGGAGTTCATCACCCGCATCTGACCGCAGTGTGACGCCGCCACCTCAGCGCCAACGGCGGTCACCTTCTCCTCGACGTCGTGCATCCCCTCCGCCTCCGGGAAACTAGGAGGCGCGGCCGATGGAGGTGAGGCCGCCGGCGAGTCGATGACGTCCAATCTACCTCTGCCCGTGTTTATGTTGAAGAACAAACTGGAAGTGTTTATTGATGGTGTGAAAACAATGGCTCTTGTGGACACTGGTGCTACCGTATCCGTTATGAGTTTGAGGTTTAAGAATCGTTTAGGTAGGAAAGTGATGTTTAGTGGTGACCGTGCAGCGTTATTCCGTGGTGTCGGTGGTGAACCTTTGGTTCCACTTGGTGTGTGTGCTTCGGATGTTGTTATTGGTGGTCTAACGTTTAGAACAGAATTCGCAGTGCTACCACGGTCAACGCATGATGTGATTCTTGGGATTGATTTTCTGCAAGAGTGTGGTGCAACTTTAGACTGTCGTACGGGAGAAGTTGCTTTGAATTCTTCGTTACTTTCAGCTCTTGTGGATAACTCGACACCGGATTTTGGAGCATTTGCGGTGGAAGAAGATACTATTGTACCAGCTTTCTCTGCAGCATTCGTGCGGGTTTCCTCTATTCACAATCAGTGCGAATCTTTTGAAGCTGTGGTAGAGCCTACGACACTCGCCTGCTCTAAGAAGAGTATCGTCGTGCCTCGTTGCGTCGTTCCCGTGGTGAGAGGCCGTACCGAGCTGTGGACAGTGAACCACTCTGAAGAGCCAGCTGTGTTGCCCCGGGGCCTCAAACTCGCCCGTTTCGAGGAAGGTGTGTCAGGTTTCGTCGCGGCGTTAACCAACTCTGTCAGTGAGCAGCACGTGAAAAGAGATATGGAGACCCAAGTTAAGGCTATGATTAATCAGGCTCTTTCCCCAACCGAGCGTCGCACTCTAGTGGAACTCCTTCTGAAACACGTGTTCGTGTTCGACTTTGCCAAAGACGATTCAACACCACCGCCTACCAGTCGTATTCATCACACGATCAACACCGGCTCCGCACCTCCTATACGCCAGAAGCCCTATCGAGTCTCAGCCACTGAACGTAAGTTAATAGATGACCAAGTTCAAGAGATGCTAAAGCGAGGCATAATTCGAGAATCCTCCAGTCCTTGGGCGGCTCCAGTTATCCTTGTTAAGAAAAAAGATGGCACATGGAGGTTCTGTGTTGACTACCGTCGCTTAAATACGGCCACGAAGAAGGACGTCTACCCGCTTCCACGTATAGATGACGCAATTGGTTGTCTGCACTCCGCTTCATACTTTTCTTCTATTGATTTGAGATCCGGCTACTGGCAAATCCCCGTGCACGCTGCAGATAGGGAAAAAACGGCATTCATTACACCAGACGGACTTTACGAGTTCAACGTTATGCCTTTCGGACTATGTAATGCACCTGCAACATTCGAGCGGTTCATGGATACAATCCTGCGTGGCCTCAAGTGACAAATTTGTTTATGTTATCTGGACGACGTTGTAATTTTTGGCAAAACGTTTAGTGAGCACAACCGCCGTCTGGATATTGTGCTTGATTGCATGGAACGAGCTGGCCTTATCCTCAATTCCAAGAAATGTCATTTTGGGAACCGTGAAACAATTGTTCTTGGTCATTTAGTTGATAAAGAAGGTGTTCGACCAGATCCAAAGAAAATTGAAGCTGTCAAAAGTTTTACGGTGCCTCAATCAGTGAAAGAGCTGCAGAGTTTTTTAGGGCTCTGCTCGTACTTTCGACGCTTTATAGCTAGGTTTGCGGACATCGCTTACCCACTCACGTGTTTGCTGCATAAAGATGCACCGTTCAATTGGACCAGCGAATGTGACGCAGCTTTCCGGCATCTGAAATTTCTTTTGACCTCGGGCCCCATCCTACGCCACTTCTGCCCATCTGCACCAATTGAAGTGCACACTGATGCAAGTGGTATCGGTATCGGCGCTGTACTTATACAACGCCATGGTCACGATCAGCACGTGGTAGCATATGCCAGCCGTTCGTTGAGTAAGAGCGAAAGAAATTACACGGTTACTGAGCAAGAATGTCTCGCCGTTGTTTTCGCTGTACAGCGCTTCCGCTCCTATCTGTACGGGAATGCTTTCACCGTCGTGACCGACCACCACTCGCTTTGCTGGTTAGTGAGTCTTCGTGACCCCTGTGGCCGGCTTGCTCGATGGGCTTTGCGCCTACAAGAATTTAATTTCATTGTTGTGCATAAAAGCGGCCGTAAACACTCAGATGCCGATTGTCTTTCCCGTTTGCCGCTTCTAACGACTGAGGACGACGCAGACAACTTTGATGAATACTTGTCGTCACTTTCACAAGCCTTCCCCGATCTTCAAGTTTTTCGAACTGAGCAACGCAAGGACCAAACATTAACCTCTTTGTTTGATGCCGCTCAAGATTCTGTAAAGAATACTTTTTGCATTCGCGACGGTTTGCTTTATAAGAAGAATTTCGCTTCTGGAGGAGCACGCATGCTTCTTGTCGTACCCGAAAGCCTACGCATCACAGTTCTTGAAATGATGCACGACGACGCCACGTCTGGGCACTTGGGAGTGACACGCACACTCCACCGCACACAACAACGATTTTACTGGCCTAACGTGCGTTCAACCATCCAGCACTATGTAGCCAGCTGTGTGCAATGCCAGCGCTTTAAGCTGCCGACTTCAAGTCCACCGGGCAAATTGCGGCCAATCACACCTCCAACAGCCCCGTTTGAGCAAGTTGGCATTGACCTCCTTGGACCTTTCCCACGATCCTCTAAAGGAAATCGATGGATTCTTGTGTGCGTAGACCACTTAACCCGTTATTGTGAGATAGCCACGATACCAGTTGCTACTGCGTCTGAAGTATCTAACTTCTTACTTCGATTCGTCATTCTTCGGCACGGCCCTCCTGCAGTTCTCATTAGCGACCGTGGACGTCAATTTACAGCGGACGTAGTTGAAGAACTTCTCCGCCTCAGCAGCTGCAGTTTTCGCCACTCCACGCCATATCATCGCCAAACGAACGGTGTGGTAGAACGCACTAATCGTACGCTCACCACCATGCTTGCCATGTACGTCGCTGCAGATCATAAGGACTGGGATGGCGTACTCCCGTTCATCACTCATGCGTACAACACCGCGCAACATGAGACAACTGGCTACAGCCCCTTTTACCTGCTCTATGCTCGCTCGCCTCGCTGCGGCCTTGACACCATGCTACCATTTTTCATCCACGATGAACCTTCTCTTGCGACCACACTCTGCAGAGCTGAAGAAGCTCGCCAGCTTGCCCGCGTTCGAATTTTATCTTCGCAAGAGCGTTCCAAGAACCGCTACGACGTCCAACACCAAGAAGTTTCTTATGTTCCTGGTGACATTGTGTGGTTGTGGACCTCTCTACGCAAGCGTGGTCTGTGTCAGAAACTGCTATCCCACTACACTGGACCATTTGTTGTGTTGGAGTGCATAAGTGACGTTAATTACGTTATAGCACGACTAACTGCTAGTGGTCGACGGTCAAGCCAATCTCAGGTGGTGCATGTAGCCCGCCTCAAGCGATTCCATCCCAGACGGTCTGTTTAACTCGCCCGACGGGCATCGTCTGCGAGGAGGGAAATGTAACGTGCTTCCACAGAACCTCGACGGAAGAAGCAGAAGATGAAGGACTGACCCGCGGAGAAAGAGGAAGAAAAAGGGAGAGCTGAAGGACGCTGCTAGGCTTCCTGCTTCCATCCTGCTTCGACCGGTCTCCTTTTTGAATAAACCCCCGTGCGTGCAAAGCACGTAACAATATATATATATACACACACATACACACACACACACACACACACACACACACACACACATATATATATATATATATATATATATATATATATATATATATATATACATGCAGGACTTAGAACCAGCGAAGAAAAAAAAAGTATGCAATGGAATGTGCAGTAAGACAGGTGCTATATCTGAAATAGTTTTGATGTGAGAAATGAACATGTATATGTGTTAACTCGTCGCAGACTATTTATACATATGAAGATTACAATTCAACGCACAGAAAATGAAAGAAACATATCTAGCAGGAAAACAAAAAAAAATCGCGTCAACAGCTCCAAAGGGTCAAATATAATCGGGTGTACACAAGTTCACATAATAGAAGCAGGAAAATAGACGATGATAAAAAGATACAATACATCCGCAATACAAAAGCAGTTTGTGTCGGAGAAACATAATTAAACTCATATGTCTTCAAGAATAAGGTATTTCTGCCACTTGTATTTGCTAAGGTTATGTATATCTATATTTTTATTTTGTAGGAAATTCAAATATGTAGGCATGTGGTACTGCAGCATGTGCCGACCCTGATTAGTGCGGGAAGAAGGTATAGACCAGTGTACTCTGTTTCTGAACATGTAGGGCACTTCTAAAGGTCGATGTAAATTACATAAGTTGAGGAAAGTTTCGTTGTTAGTTTGAACACTGTGTTTGTACTTCATAATGAGGTTAAGTTTATGTATGTGGTGTATAGGGAGTACATTAAACGAAGCAAAAAGTTCTCTTGTATGGGCGTCATATGAGGCATTTGCTACATGACGAATTGCTTTCTTTTGTAATAGCTTTTAAACGGCGGCTCGGGCTAACAGACAGCGGTTGAAGCCCCTCATTTATAGGCGCAGTCCACGTCTGTTTGTTCTTCGCGCAAAGAGAGGCGCGCGCATACACGCAGCTTCAACTGCAAAAGCTCCTTCTCCTTCTTGCGCCGGGCGCGCGGCCCCATTGGTCGAGCGCAAGAGACAGCCTTCGAGAAATTTCTGGGTCCTTCTTCGAGGCAAAGACGCTGGCGTGAGAGCGAAGGGAGAAGGCATCACTTTAGCGCGGTCAAGATCACGCCATCTCCGCCGACGATGAGTAGAAACTAGTCTGACATTCAAGAGAAATCGACGCCTTGCGCTGCCACGCTTCCCCCGGCGCCGTGCCGGCGAGCTGAGTAGAAAGGGCAGCAGTATACGCAAAGTTATGCGCTCACCGCGGATCCTTCCCCGCTGTTTTTTTGTTGTTTTATTTTACCGCGCGCGATTGTTCACACGCAGCGGCGTTTTTTTTTCGATAAGCGCTGAATTTTATGACAAAGGCATACGATGATGTTGGTATGTTTATTTCATTACGGCGGGCCCCCTTCCTGACTGTGATTTCAACATTATTCTTACGGGTGACGACAGTTCCGCAGGAACCGCTAAAGATTGTTGCACAGTACTGGTTGTATAGTACTGGTGGTATAGTTGTATATTAATGGTCTGCCACCGAGGGCAGACCATTCTTTTGTGTTACGTGGTTCATGCGAAGGAGCAGATAAGTTTCCAGGAGCGAAGCGACGTTTATTGCTACAGATTCGTCGGTGCCTAGCTGGTCGAGATAAGCCCGCGCGCTGGTTGCGGTGCACGCCATTCATTTGTTTTGCGCGCCTGCGCATTACGACTGCAGTGAAAAGCCGGACACCACATGCTTACCCTTTTTATATTGGCTAATTTAAGAAGCTGAACTCCAGCTTGATATCTGTCCTGTGGTCGACGGTCTCTAGTTAGGTAGCGTCGTGCACCCGCGTTTGAACCCATTGGGAAACGGCAGGGTCACTGGTGGTAAGAGCGGAGGATGTCACTGAATCGACGCTCGGTGGAAGCGCAAGGAACTCGTATCTCTCCTGGTCAGATGCCTCGAGTTCCGGATCCGTGGTCCGCGCGAGCAGCTGGTCCATGTGACAACGCCAGGTGAAACTCTGTGCGGCAGCACGAATGGCAAAAGAAAAAAGGCCGGACTGCCCCACAACAACACCAGGGAAACAGTTTGGTCTGCCTCAATAATTGCGAGTCATCGCTTGGTCACCGACTGCTATGTCACGATCACGACGTGGACGAGCCATGGATTGCTTGAACTGATTATATGCGACACTTCCTCCCACCGCTGGCTTGACAACATCGAGTCGATTTCCTAGCCGTCGTACTAGGAACAAGTTTGCTAGTGACTCACTTGTTGCAGCATGGGGCGAGTTGCGATAGGTATGCAAAAACTTGTGAAGCCTCGGATGTAATGTGTCCGCTCTGCTAGATTTACGAAGAGCGTTTTTAAGTGTCTGAATAAAACGCTCTGCAAGCCCGTTTGAGCTGAGATGATACGGTAATGTAAGCACGTGAAGACAGCCCAATTCTTTTATAAAAAAAACTTGAACTCTTCGGAAGTGAACGATGGGCCGTTATTCCTGAGAATGGTTTCCGGTAAACCAAACCACGTAAGCAGCTCTCTCAGATTATCAAACGTAGCATCCGACTTAGTCGAGCGCATCACAAGTACTTCCAGCCACTTGATATGCGCGTCCACGACAACAACAAACATTTCGTGCAAAAAGGGGCCACCAAAATCTTTATGCACGCGCTACTATGGTGCCGTTGGCCAAGACCAAGGATGCAGGGGCGCTTTGCACGGCTCGCCACGTTGTTCTTGACAACTTATACAAATCTTGACACGATGCTCGAGGTCCGCCTCGATGGACGGCCACCATACGTAGCTATGCGCCAGTTTCTTGCTGCGCACGATGCCTGGGTGCCCTTCGTAAAGTTCGTCCGGCAGCAAGTTGCGCAACTTTCCCGACACGATCGCTCGCATCCCGAACAACAGGTAAACTGCGAGCTCTTTGCGTCTGTCAAAAAAATGTTTCAAATCTTTTTCACTCACAGACGCCGGCCACCCCACATTTATGAAATCTATCACTTTACAAAGCAAGGGGTCCCGAGCTGTTGTTTGATCAATGCCCTGGCTTGAAACTGGCATGGATTGCAACCGCTATGCATAAATAGTTTCCTCTATTTCTTGTGTTTCATCTTTCACCATTGATAGCGGCAGGCGCGGACAGAAATCGTGTTCAGCATTCTCGCTTGACTTTCTGAGGATGACCAAGTACCGGAAAGCCGACAATGTGACAGCCGAGCGCTGCAAACGCGCTGCTGCGATAGTCGGAATGCCGGTTGTTGGGCTCATGATTGTTTGAAGCGGTTTGTAGTCGGTGAATAATGTGAGCGAACCACTGTAAACGTAGAAATGAAACTTCTTAACCCCAAATATTATCGCAAGGTCCTCTTTCTCTAACTGGCTGCATTTCTTATCAGCATCGGTCAAGGTACGCGGTGCGAAAGCGATTGGCTTTGTGCTGCCGCCATCCAAACATGAGAAAGAACAGCGCGTAAACCATAGTGCGATGCGTCGCATGGTAGCTGCAACGGTTTGAACGGGTCGTAGTGTCCCAAAAACAGGGGAGAGGCTAGCAAGCTCTTTATCTTGGAGAACGCTGCCTGGCAACGCTCATCCCAGCACTACGGGGCGTTTTTACGAAGCAACCTGAAAATGGTTGCGTCACCGTTGCTAGGTTTGGAAGAAACTTGCCGTAGAAATTGATGACTCCCAGGAACGACTGCAGCTGCTAGCTGTCTTTAGGGGCTGGAGCCTTGAGGAGTCAGTCAACCTTCTTCGTCGTTGCTGAGACGCCTTGTGCGCCGATTCTGTGTCCGAGGTATTGAATGTCCTGTTTGAAAAACGAACACCTCTGTTTCTTGACACGAACGCCTCTTTGAAGAAGTCATTTTAACACAGCTTCCAGATTGGTGAAATGCTCTCAGTCGTTTTTACCAGCCACCAGAATGTCGTCTAGGTACCAGCAAACCCAGCGTAAGCCCTTCAGCATGGCGCCAATTATTCTTTGGAAAATCCTAGGTGCGGACGAAATTCCAAACGCGAGTCGATTAACAGAAAACAATCCTTTCTGCGTATTCAACGTGAGGTATTGTTTTGACGACTCAGACTTGAACACTTCCTTATAGGCCTGTTCGAGATCAATATTCGAGAAATGCTTACTTCTCGACAAGGCAGTGAACAGGTCGTCAAGCTTCGGCAATAAGTTGGGGTCGACATCAAGGCACGGGTTAACGGTTGTCTTGTAGACGCCGCAAATCCTTATGCTACCATGTTGTTTGATTACGGGTACAGCAGGCGTATCGTATTCTGACGTCGTAACCGGCGATATAATTCCCAGTTGTTTGATTTTAACCAATTCAGCGTCGAAAGCTTTTTGAAACTCGGACGGAACATTCCTGGCCTTTAGGAATCTCTGGTTCATATCAGGTTTAAGAAAATGTTCGGCGCGCTCTTCCCTTTTCGTGCCTAGCTCGTCTTTGAAAACGGGTTGGTACTTCGCCAGCAACGCGCGAAGCTTCTTGTTTTTCCGCAGAAACGAGTAGGAGTGTCTGACCTTGTAAGGTTGTTCAGGTTCCAGATTTTCGCCCACTCCAGTTGGACGGCGTGGAGCCATTCCCGGCCCAGTAGAGGTGGTCCCTTGTGGTCTACGACGTAAAATGGAAGAATTGCAGAATGGTCGCCGTGCTCCACGTTGACAGAAGAGACCCCCTGGGGTCGTACCAGTGCTCCTGTGTAGGTACGAAGTTTAACTGTAGTAGGCTCCAGTACAGCCAAAGGAAAGAGCGGACAGAACTGCGTCTTTGACATGACGGAAACAGCCGCTCCCGTGTCTAGCTTCTTGTTCACCAAGACGCCGACACGCCGTTTAGACTGAAGGTCGAAGCCTTCCGCGACACAACCGTCAGCATGTTCACATGTTTTTTCAGCTGCTTTTTCTTAGAAAAAGTCTTACCACTGCTTGAGCAGGCTCTCTGGATGTGACCTATTTTGTTACAACTGAAACAGGTTGCGTCCAAGTGAGGGCATGCTTCACTCATGTGTTTTGGCGAACCATAGCGAAAGCAACTTTTGCATGTTTTCTGGTTTTTGGTGGAAAGGAAATGGCGCAGTATCTGATATATGAGACAGATACTGCGCCATTTCCTTTCCACCAAAAACCAATTATTATTATAATAAATAATGTTTTCTGCTTTTTAGCTTGCACTTGTGCACACCGCCGAGTGTGGCTTCGATGCCGTGTGCCTCAGCAGCACTCTTAGCCGCTTCCATTGCAACAGCCCGCTCCACCGCTTTCAGAAACGCAAGCTTGCCAGCTTCCGTGAAAAGCACTCGCTGGATGTATTATAGTTGCAGGCTGCACACGAAGCGGTCCCGAAGGGATTCTTCAAGGGCGCTTCCAAACTTGCACGTTTGCGACAGTTTACGAAACTCGGCAACATAACTAGATAAGGACTCGCCTTCTCGTTGTCAATTCTGGTGAAACTTGGCCCATTCTCTAATGAATGATGGCTTCGGGGACAGGTTGTGGCTCATAACTTTTTCCAAGTCTTCGAAACGCTTCATAGAAGGCATTTCTGGAGCAGTCATTGACTTGAACAACCCGTAGGTCTTCGGACTGATAATGCTCAAGAAGGCGTGTACCTTGTCGCCGTAGGGTACTGGGTTGACAATCAGGAACGAAGTAAGCCGCTCTTCGTACCAAGCTCAATGGCTGGTGGACTCGTCGAAGGGTTCCAGCTGGTCCAGTCGCCCAGCGAAGTGCGTCACTGCTGCCTCGGCCCCAGTCATGACAGTTACAGGCTGCGCACGCAGCAAAAAGAGCCTTCTTCACCGAGTGAATTTAGGGAACACTTGCCTTCCAAACTGAAGAATGACGTCTTCGAATCCCATCTTCGTCGCCAGTTGTTGTGTTGCGTGGTTCATGCGAAGGAGCAGACAAGTTTCCAGGGGCGAAGCGACGTTTATTGCCGCATGTTCGTCGGTGCGTGGCTGGTCAAGATAAGCCTGCGCGCTGGTTGCGGCGCATGCCTTTTATTCGCTTTGCTCGCCTGCGCATTACGACTGCCGCAATAAGGCCGGACACCACACATTCCTCAACGTTCTTGACAATTTCAACATTGATCGAGAGAGTCGCACGCACTTGACAATTTCATCATTGTCTGGCAGGTGACAAAAAATTCAATTCCGTCGAGATTCACGTTTGCTGTTTAAATTGAAATTTTATGTCAATTCTTCCTAGTTTCTCGTTCGCCAAGGGGTAAACTTTGGTTCGCTTAGTTCACTGCGCCACGCAATTGAAAATGAAATCCGTGGTTTTGACTGACCAAAAATATTTTTTCGCTATTACTGTATTTTTAAGTGCAAAATAAGAAAAAAGGAAACAAAACAAAATGAAAGGAGCACAATCATCACATGACCTAAAGGAAAAACCTTAAAAGTAAAATAATCAAAAATTTCACCGTATCCTATATTGGAAATATAATGCTCCAGGGACTAAAGGGCAGGAATATATTTCAGTGAAGTACCAGGAATTTGATCTGCACTATGTTGTACACTGTTATGAACAGCACAAACCCAGCCACAAATATTCGGCCTTTGATCTAAGAGAAACCCTTCGCGAACTCTTCTGGCTTCAGACGTGCAGGCAGCGCTGACCGGACGTGTGTGCGTCATGCTTAGCGCGGGTGTCAACAATGTCGATATCATGTAACCTGTACCGCGGCAGCGCCTATGATGTATGCGTCTGTGGGGCGTTCTGGTCTACGAATGCGACGCTAACAGAGACGTAGACCTCCATTACGGCCTGTCTATTTGTCTTTTCTCTTTCACTCGAAACTTCGTACCTTCCCTCACGGCGTGGTTGAGGTGTCAGCCGATATGTGAAAAAGTTAGAGAACCTTTCTTTTCCTTAAAACTGACAATAACAACGGAGACGCACAACGGCCAATTCAAGTAGCACCGTCACTGCAGCCCGTTCTTGATCGCTTCGGGCAGCGGATGGGCTGTTTTGGGTGGCCTCCTAGAGACTCCAAGCGATTGTCCAGAGAGCAAGGCGTCGCGCCGCACGGGCGATGACGTGCCGTCGACACCCTGGCAGCGCTGCAACAGACTCTCGCGTTCCACTTTTAAAGACAAAGATTAAGCGGCCTCAAATTTTTATTTTCTTAATAAGAATGATCTGTGCATAACTGTGTAGAACTCTTCGGCTAATTTGAGTATCTTATACATACTGCTAACGATATTAGCCTTCTTGTCTCTTAACGCATACATCTCTCTTTTACCGTGCATCTGGAATTGGTAAGGGATTACGTTTCCATATAGACCATGACAGGGACTTAACTAGAAAAGTTTGAATGGGGCGGAGCGCTTACGGCAGGTTCTCTCAAGTCATGAGTAGCAGCTTACCAGTATCCCTCAAGAGAAAAGTATAAAAAACCTGCATCCACCGGTACTTACCTAAGGGCAAACACTTGGAGGCTAGCGAAGAGGGTTCCGCATAAGTTAAGCACACCGCACCAAGCTATGGAAAGAAAAATAGGGCATGTAACTTTAACTGGACGGAAGCAGGCAGAGTTGACGACGGAACAAAGGTGGCTTAATGACATCCTAGTCGAAATCATGAGGAAGGAACAGGGTTCAGCATGGCATTTGATTCGAGGGCAGGATTACCCCTGGTTCCTAATATTACCACTAGTTTCCTAGTTCTCGTGCTGAACCTCGAAAAAGTCGAAAATATCGAACTTACGATCAACGCCGACGACATCACAATCACCGTGGCAGCGACGAGCAAATCGAATCGTCGCTCCAGGGAGTGATAGATCTCGTGGAAAAACACCTGAGAAATACGGGGCTCCAATTCTCGCACAGGACGTCGGAGCTCCTGCTGTACAGCCCCAGCCAGAAGGGACAACCACCCAACAGATCCAAGCAGAAGGCAGAATATGAAGAAATCAGGCTACACACGAGTGAAACCGGAACCATACACACCGTGAAAAGAATGTCCTAGGCATTATCATCGAATCCGGCGGCGTAAAGGGCGAGATGGCCAACAAGCTCGTGCACAAGACTGCCAATGCAATGAGATTACTAAAGAGGATCAGCAACAATAGATGTGGCATTAGGAAGGAGAGGCTGATGCGACTCGGCTTTCCTGCATCACGTATCAAATAACCTAGGTGGCCGACTTTCACTATTCGTACAAGGCGAAGAACAAAATAGACGTCATTACACGCAGGGCATACAACACTGCACTTGGCTGCCAGACTGGACCAGCACGGAGCTGCTGCGACAACTGGGAGAGGCACAGCAGATATGGCAACTCGAAAGACTAACGACCACAAAAGCTCGACGACACACACTCGAGCGGCTTGGCATCGGCGACCACTGCCAACACGGCGACAAGGAAATAATCCTGCAGAATGTCAGGGACGGCAATCAAGTCACTCCAGTCCCGCGAAACGTACATCCTACGTATGATCAATGCAGTATACAGGCCAGAGCTGCGGCCCTGCTTTGAGCCTACATAAAAGCGAGGGAAGTGCGTTTCGTGGACAATGCCGAATACTAAGGAAATCAATGATACGCCGTTGCGGTCGTCGACACTCCGCCAGCGCAAACTCTCGACACTCCGAAGTGAGCCAGGAATTAACCACCGCACTCGCAATATATGCTGACGATTGCGAGGTAGTTGTTAGCGACTCGCGCAAAGCCATAAAGAATAACGCTAAGGGGAGAATATCCGTGGATGCCTGCCGAATAATCAAAAACCTGAAACGCTCACCGGACGACACGGTCGAGATTGTTTGGTCGAGCTAGTCAGGGTGATGGTGATGATGGATGAATACAGTTACATAGGCCTTTATGGAGAATTTTACATAGTTCACCGATAAAAATAGAATACAAAAAGCTGTCCAGCAGACAGCACAACTGAGAGGAATGAGTGATGTTATGTATTAGGTCCCAGCGCACCTAACGTGTAAGCCTCTAATCAATAAGCATGATGTGCTCCAGGCGCAGTGTAAAAGTCTGAGGATCCAAATTTTGTTGATTTACGTATTTTATGGCTTCAACGTTAAAATCAACACAGGTCATAAAGGACACTGCTGTGGTTGGCTCCGGATAATTTCTACCACCTGGGCTTCGGAAAAGTGCACTGACGTAGCACAGTACACGGGCCTCTGGAATCGAACCTGCTTCTTGGGGCCAGCAGCAGAGCACCATAATCATTCAGCCGTCGTGGCGTGTAATGGCTATTTCGGGTATCTGGTGGCATGTAACTTTGGTAGCCGTCTTACTTGGCAGCCTTTCTTTCAGCCGCTTTCTTGGCAGCCTTTGAAACTTTAGCGCAACGCTTATAATTATGATAGACCAGTTCTTTAGCAGGACATACGTATAAATTTTAAATATGCGGCGGAGTAGCTCCCTTGGTCATGTTTATTGAAGTGTGTATATTCATTCATATCAGCTAATACAGTGGCAGTCAAAAAAGTATGTTTACAGAACGCAGTTTCTTCATTCAAAAATGTGTTCTTTAAGCCTCCAAATAGTACGCTATTAAAATGCTAGTATGTCATGAATGAATTCACTAGCATCTATTTGCGCTTAAGAAAAGAAAGAGCTCGCAGTGAAAATATTGATATGCTATTTGTTTTACATCTGTTTTGCTGAGCACTTCTAGAAGAGCATCGTTAGAATCCATGCTTGGCAAAGATAGAATCTCAGCAGCCTGACGGTGGTGAGGTGCCTGCCCAAACGCCAATTGTTTTCTACTTCAGCACTAACTAATGCTGCACTTGTGGAGAAGGTAAAAAAGCCGAACTACTCACACATTTAACAAATTAAATATTTATAGTGCCTGGAGTCAGAAAATCAGAACATCACCTATATAAAGTTCCATACACGAAGAAAGGCCTTCAGGCTTTGTCAATCCTATTGAAAAAAAGACAGAGAAGACTATAATTGTATTGGTTGTGGTCCTATAGCTTATGAATAGGATTTTATTTGCGATGGCAGGACGGACAGTGACGCGGCACTGCACAAAATCTTCCTCCACAACAGCGGGCCTCATCCACACAACGCGTGGTTCCTGGCTGCCTCCATTTCCCGTCGGGACACGCACAGACGTAGTCTCCATTATTGCACGGCCTCTTCTTCTTTATATCCGGGCATACGTTTTCCGGGTACAGTCCGTATCTGCACGGCTTTTTGACCTCGTCGTGATCACAAGCCGAGGCCTGCGGGGTACCATGCAATTGGGGTTGTAATTTCTAAGCCTTGATATTCCTTGCATAAAGTCTAAGGCCGTAAAAAAGATAGTGGAATGCATTTTGATCAGAATTGGAATAGCAATGAACAGTTTACTGTTAGGGTGCAATTACTTAGCAAATGCGCATTGCTATAAAAATGTGAATTTGCACTACTATCCGTTAATGAAACATCGGGGATAAGCATCGTAACTAGCACAAACGTGAAGGTGAGCGCTCTTATGGTGTCATTGTCATGTGATATGCGGCTCGGGGTCTTTTGCTTTTGATGGGCGGGGCGCCGCTTATGGGTTCATCATCACTGAATTCATCAAGTTGAGACTTTCCATTATTCAGAAATCATTTCTCCTATCGAGGAAGCGAATGCGAAAGGAAGCTATAAGCACGTAAAGTATAACGAAAGACTTACGAGTGGCGGTACACAGATGTGCGATCTCGCGAAACTGATAGAATTAAGGACCGTAGACATGGTCAGAGATTGCACGTCCGCGAAGTTTAGATCTGAACGCCAATGATACAGGGGACACACTGCGCTTGAAATTGGGCGTCGAGCATAAGTTCAGTAACATAGAAATTGACGTTGCGGTTTCGATCAGTGACCTACCACCAAGGATGCTCCAGATATCAGTGGTAGCGTTTAGCACAGCCGCTTCATCCGGTACGAATATCATAAGGAGAAAGGGTTTTTCAGGTAGTGACAAGTAAAACATGACCCACTGCGGAATTTCAATTCAGAGAGACTTTCCTTAAACAGCACGTTTGATAAAGATCACCGCAGGGCAATCTACGACCTTGTCAGCTTCCTCGTCCTTTTTCCTCAGTTGCCGTTAAAAAAGTATTCCTTGCGATACTTTTGACATTCGCCAAGCAATTGTCAGGCAGGAAAGAAAAATGCCAAGAAATCGAAAGGCTTCTACCCAAAGTACAAATTTCGGTTATGTCTTTGAATTTCTAAGTAAAATGTTGTCACGTTCACATATTTGCAGGATTTCTGCTTAACTTGACGAAATATTTATTTCAGTTATACAGCTATGGTGCTCTGCTTTTATTTCATTTCATTTCACTTGTTTTTACCCTCAGAGCGCTCTCAATATAGTGGAAGTGAGCATTGAAGCACGGTTAAAAAGATTCACACTGTTCAAGCGGGACCGCAATTCATGGGAACATTCTCCTGCAGCCATCACAGACGTTCGGATATATGCTGAAAATTTTGTGGCTTACCGTCTCAAGGGGATACATGCTCTACGAGGGGACGTCGCATTGCACGGCTCCAGATTAATTTAGACTACCTGGCATTCTTGAACGTATGCTAACTTTAAACAGCATACGAAAGACTTCTGTGTTTCTCCTCCATCGATACGCGACCGCCGCGGCCGGCATTGAAATTATGCCTTTAGGCTGAGTAGCCCAAAGCACTTATCCCGCAGCGTTCGCCGCAAGTTTACGATATCGAATACATTGTCAATTGCGAATGAGCCACCATGTGTTTGGAAAAACTACTGCGTTTTCTTAAGCTCAAGTGCACGTGAATTCAGTTTTCGGCTGAACTGGGCTCATTCGAATTTCATATGGGCTTCCTTGCCGCAGTTATTTATTGTCGCACCACAAAATTCTCCTAATAACAGCATCAAATGAGGTATTTATTTCGTTCATATGCTCCTGTTTGATAGATATCACCAGATCTACAAGTGAAGCGCATGGAGTAACAGCTGCGGTGTGCATTAACAAATATTTACCATAGAGGTTTACAAAATATGCAAAGTTCGAATCCTCCCTGTACTGCTTAATCTTACTATCTTAAAAGTGCAGTGAAGAAGACGACAGTGCGCCACCATCGACGACGATAAAGAGGTTCGCCCGGCTCGCTCTGGAAGTGATGTCGCCGCTGCTGGGTCAGTTTGTGCAACTGTTACTTCACCAGCCCTTTCAGCTCTACAATAATCCGCTCTTCACATGGTGGCGTTTCGGTTTCCCGTCCTTGTACCGCCCTGTACCTCCGCAACCGCACACTAACGACCCCCGCTATGCCTGCTCAGCCCGTAGCCAACCACCAAGCCGTGCACGTTGGCTCCCCCGTCCTCTTCTCCGGTGCCGTCCGGCAGCGAGACCCCGTCGTTTTCAGCGGGCACTGCGATCAAGACGTTGAAGACTGGCTGGTCTCGTACGAGCGGGTGAGCCGCCGTAACAACTGGGACACCGGCATGAAACTCAACAATGTCATATTTTATCTGAGATACGTCGCCAACCTCTGGTTTCGGAACCACGAGGCTAATATTCCAACATGAGCTAATTTCAAGACGACGTTTGCAGAAGTTTCTGGCCGTCCCAGAGTACGGAGACTTCGCGCTGAGCAATGTTTGCGCATTCGCGCTCTGCATGCGAGTGAGAGCGTCACCGCCTACATAGAACATGTGGTCCATCTCTGCAAACGTGTCGACCTGTCTAAGCCTGAGGCCGACAAGATCAAGCATATTTTGAAGGGAATTGACGACGATGCTTTCCTCATGCTGGCGGCGAAAAATCCAACTACCGTCGCTTCCGTGTACAACCTCTGTCAGGGCTATGATGAGTTGCGATAGCAACGCCTTGGCGCTCGTCGCTCACCCGTCGTGCCTGGCGAGTCCATATCCGGCCTGGCCGTCAACAGTGGCCTGTTCAAAGCAAAGACTTCGTACGCGATGAAGTGGCCCGGCAGCTTTTGTCCCTCTCTGGCGCTCACTCTTCGCTCCCGGTCCGTACTCCTGAGTTGCGGCACACCATCACTCAGGTGGAAGCCTATGCACTTCCAGCTCGTCGGCAGCCACTTCCCGTATATCCTCAAGTCAATCTGCTCCCATTGCTGCACCTTTAGGCTACGGTGGAACCGTTGCAATGACTCCTGCCCCCATGCTTGGGCCTCTCACATATGCCGAATCCGTCGCACGCCCATCGCAGTCGCAGGGCTTATCCTACGTTCCCGCACCAGTGCCTCCGCCTGTTACTCCCCGACTCCACCCAGCGCCGGCTGTTCACAACGCTTGGTGCACGGCTGATAACCGGCTGATTTGCTACGCTTTCGGTCTACCGGGCCATGTCGCACACCTCTGTCACCGCACTCTGCGTGCCCCTGTGCCACATCTGCTGGCCTACACCCAGTCCTACCGCACCTTTCGCCCACATTCAGGACAGCCACCCCAACGCTCCCTTTTGACTCTGCTTCCAGCCGCCAGCCCTTCGCTTCGCACTGCTCACCTTTCCCTCGCCGTCGCTACTTGTCACCCATGCGGCGTCGCAGCGTTCCCGCGAAACCGGAAAACTAGGAGCCGCAGTTCCTTGGACAGGAACTGCGCACACTTCGATCAGCTCAAGTCCTCACCTTTCCCCACCGAACTTTTTAAATGCGTTAGTTGACGGCGTTCGAGCACTTGCGCTTGTGAACACAGGTGCTACCGTTTCTGTTTCTGTTATATCCGGAAACTACTGTCGTTCGCTGCGTAAAGTCACCACCACACCTTCAAGACTATCTCTTTGCACCACTAGCGCAGAGACTGTTCATCATTCGGCTGCTTCCACAGCACGTGTCCTCATCGCGGATGTTTTGTATGTCTTTGAATTCTTGGTACTCAGTTCTTGCTACCATGACCTCATCCTTGGCTGAGTTTTTCTATCCCGCCATCATGCCGTCATAGAATGTGCCAGTGCTCATGTGACATTCTCCGTGCTCCCAGATGCGCTCGCCGACGACCTTCCGTCTTGCTCTGGTACCAAACTTGTTGCCGTGACTGATGTTCCCCCGCCAGTGTCGTGCTTGTTCCCGTGTCCGCCACAGCTGGGTCCAGCAAGCCTGTACTCTTCGCCGTCTCCCTTCCTCGCTTCTCGCCGACACCTACTTCTTCAATTCACAATCCTCGACATACGCCACTGTGCCACCAAACGTTTCGTATCGAATCCCTCGCCCTATCAGTTCACCTTGCTCCGTGGAGAATGTCCTAAACATTTTGAATACCTTGACCTGCTCATGCCCTTCGACGATGAAACTCTATGGTGGTACCTTCGTCGCAGCCCTCAAACCGCCAAGTGCTGTCTCCGACCCGCTCTCCCAGGACATGTTTCCCCGTTCAGTGGCCAGCGACCTCGACCCAGCTCACCGCGCTATGCTAGTTGCCCTGCTTCAGAAGTTACGCTCTTCCTTTGAGCACCAGACAACTTCTTTGGGCCGCGCGACCACCGTCGTTCACCGGATTGATACAGGCCCTCATGCCCCTCTCCACCAGCGCCCCTACAGTGTGTCGTCTACAAAGCGCCGCGCCATCGCTGAACATGTTGACGACATGCTGCACCGCGGCATCCAGTCCTCTTCTAGTCCGTGGTCGTCGCCCGTCGTGCTCGTCAAAAAGAATGGTTCGATTCGGTCCTGTGTTGATTATCGTCGCCAAAACAAAATTACGCGCAAAAACGTCTACCCACTAGCCCGCATTGATGACGCCCTCGACTGTTTGCAAGGAGCCGAGTTTTTCTCCTCCTTAGATCTCCGTTCCGGCTATTGTCTAGTCCCCATGGCTGAATCTGACCACCTGAAAACAACTTTTGTCACCCCTGACGGCCTCTATAAATTCAACGTGATGCCATTCGGCCTCTTTAACGCTCCCGCAACGTTTGACTGCATGATGGACCACATCAAGATTACGGGGCTTCAAATGGCACATTTGCCTATGCTATTTAGAGGATGTTGTCGTTTTTTCGCCTGATTTTTGGACACCTCTCGAGCGTTTGCACAAGGTACTGCGCTGTCTCGCCGATGCTAGTCTCCAACTGAACCTCAAGAAATATCGATTTGGTGCCCGCCAACAGACCATGCTCGGCCATGTCGTCTCCAAAGATGCCATCCTGCCTGATCCAAAGAAGATTCGTGCTGTCATAAACTTTCCCAAACCGACTTCTGTTAAGGAGCTCTGAAGCTTCGTGGGCTTGTGCTCATATTTTCGCCGCTTTGTGCGCACAACATCGCCTCTATTATTGCCCCGCTTACGAAGCTCCTGAATGGGCCCACCGGTCTGTCTGCTTCGAACTCAACCTGCGACGCTGCTTTCGCTACCCTCCGTCATCGTATGACTTCGCCACCGATCCTGCGCCATTACGACCCCAGTGCGTCTACCGAGTTGCACACGGACGCCAGCGGCGTAGGCCTCGGAGCCGCCCTTGCACAGCGTAAGGCCGGATTTTCCGAATACGTTGTTGCTTACGCCAGTCACACGCTCAGGAAATACGAATCTAATTACACCGTTACGGAAAAGGAGTGCTCGTCATTGTCTGGGCGCTCACAAAATTTCATCCTTACCTTTATGGCCGCCCTATCGACGTCGTTACTGACCATCATGCCCTCTGCTGGTCGGCTACCCTCAAATACCCTTCTGGACGCCTCGACCGCAGGGCCCTTCGTCTTCAGGAATACGACATTATCGTCGTATATTGGTCGGGCCGCAAACATTCTGACGATGACGCCTTGTCGCGCTCACGTCTGCCTTCTCCTACGCTCTCTTCTTCCTTGTCCGCCTCAGCGCTGGCCGCGCTCACTGCCATGGACCTCCCAATGGAACAGCGTTGAGATCCATGGATTTCTTCGCTCCTAGATGCCCTCAATGCACTGACAACGGATTCGTTACCTCGAACCCTTCATCGTCAAGCTTCACATTTCACGATTCGCGTCTCTGCTATATCGCCGCAACTATCACCCGGATGGCCGCAAATGGCTCTTGGTTATTCCTCGCCAGCTTAGCTCTGAAGTTTGTGCGCATCACCATTCCGACCCACAAAGCGCTCATGCGGGATTGCTGAAAACCTACCAACGTCTGCACCAGCGATACTACTGGCGTGGAATGTACAATTTTGTTCGCCGTTATATACGCTCCTGCATTGCTTGCCAGCAGCGCAAGTCCGCTCCTCGCCCCTCCCCCGGCCGGTTACAGCCATTGCCTCGCCCAGCTCGCTCCTTCGATCGCGTGGGCATCGATCTGTATGTATTGTCTCTTGCCGTCCACGCCTGCCGGGTATCGTTGGATTATAGTTGCTGTGGACCACCTCATTAGGTATGCGGAGACGGCAGCCCTGCCCTCTGCTAGTGCTCGCGACGTCGCATCCTTCCTCTTCCATCGTTTCATCCTGCGTGACGGCGCCCCTCGGGAACTTATCAGCTACCGCGGCCGTGTTTTCTTATCTGACATCGTTCACGAGCTACTGGATGCGCGCCACACCGTAATCGCAAGAACACTGCCTACCATCCCCAGACGAAAGGCCTCACTGAACGCTTCAACCGGACTGTTGGAGGCATGCTTTTCATGAACATTTCCTCCGACGCCTCCAATTGGGATCTAACACTTTCATTCTCACTTATGCTTACCGTACTATTTTTCAAGCCACAACAGGTGTCTCTCCGTTCTCTCTTTTATATGTCCGTGAACCTTCTTGTCTCTTGGATACCATCCTTCCGTACCACCCCGACAGCTCGGAATACACTTTTCGCTTTGATGTTGCCCGTCATGCCGAGCAGTGCAGCCAGCTGGCTCGCTCGCTGACTTGTACCCCTCAAGGCCTCCGCACATATGCGAGTGACCGCGGCCAGTACGCCCATGACTTTCCCACTGACTCGCTCGTCTGGTTGTCTGTGCCGGCTGCCTCCAAGTTTGCAGTTAAGTTCCGCGGCCCTTACAGTGTCTTGGAGCGCACGTCACCAAAGAACTATACCGTCGAGCCAGTGACCCTGCAGCACCTGCAGTACCTCTTCAGGTCACCGCTGTCGGGGCCGCGAAATTGTTCACGTCAGCCGGCTAAAGCCGTACTATGACCCTCTTGTCATCTCCTCGCCCTGAGTCGCCAGGATGGCTCCCTCTTGTCGTCCGGGTAGTTGCAATGAAGAAGACAGTGCCCCACCATCGACGACGATGAAGAGGTTCGGCCAGCCTCGGCGACCGGCTGCCACGCGCGTTAGCGAGCTCGATCTCACTCTAGAAGTCCATACTGGTGCCGCCGCTGCTGGGACAGTTTGTTCAACTGTTTCGCCGCCAGGCCATTCAGCTCTACAATCAACCGCTCTTCAAAACCTCGAAGCACCACAGTCATAATCTACAAGGTTGATCAAATGTCAAGAAAAAAGCTGAAAATCAGAAATTAAAAGTACAGATTGTATAGATTGATGAGGGTTTCGCTGGAATAATAAGAAACTCATTAGTGTTTTTTTTTGCAAACATCATATTGCCATAAAACGATTTTTTTACAAACTGGTAGCATTTCTCCTGTGTTAGTTGTTTATACAATAAATTGATAAATATTACTATCTATTTAGTATCGTGATGACGATAAATATGCCGTTCAGGGGAGCAAGCTGCCGGGCTAGTTGGTGATGCATGTTTTGAAGAACACAGCGCTAAATACGGACGACGGACAGAAGAGAGGACACAATTAGACATTCACGAGCTCTTCTGTTGCTTGTCCTTATTTTATGCTGCCTTCTTCAAAACATGATAAATGCAACCTAGCTATGAATCCTTAACGTGATAAATTGCTCACAATCACAATCAACTTTCCTCTCCTCGGTCTAAACTACTCTCTTGCCATACTCCACCAATCATGTTGTCACCGACAAACGGTTGACGTAAGCAGGGCTGGTTTACTTTCTTTACTTAGACGCGCAAGACGTTGGGACACGCAAGGCGCAGGCAGCACGAGAGCTGATGAAGACGAAGCATCTAGCCCCGAGATGGCTCAAGACTTGCCAACCGCCAGGAAATGCAGTTTAGCCGCGGTATGGCGCCACTAGAGGAGTTAGTAGTGTGGCTTTGCTCTCCCTCTCTTGAACATACCGACTCGGTGTGATAGCAATTGCAGGCAGGACCACAAGGGTAGTCCCACGTGTCTGGTGTGTGGTGTAGGCACGCGCGAGGGGCTAGCGGGCGTGGTACGGCTTCATCCGAGCGACGTGGACAACTTCGGAGGTCGGCCGTCGAGGAGAGTGAACTGTTCCTAGGGAGAGAACTTCGTAGGTGACTTCACTGAGCTGGCGGAGCACCTCGTAGGGGCCAAAGTGTCAGCGTGGAAGCTTCTCAGAGCGTCCCCGCATGCGGATTGGGCTCCAGACCCAGAATTGTTCGCCGGGCAGGTAACGCACATTTCTGTGGCGGAGGTTGTAGCGCCGAGCGTCGTGAACTTGCTGGTGGTGGATGCGCTGTCGAGCGAGTTGGCGGGCGGCCTCAGCGTAACGAACAAATTGGTCAGCACGCATAACAGAGAGGGTAGCGCTAGTTGGAAGCAGCACTGCATCCAGCATGGTTGTGACTTCGCGACCATGTACTAAACGAAATGGAGTGAAGCGTGTCGTTTCCTGGACCGCAGTATTATAGGCAAAGGTGACGTAAGGGAGTATGGCGTCCCAGTTCCGGTTGTCTGCGTCCACATACATAGAACTCATGTCGCGATCGTCTTGTTGAGCCGTTCGGTGAGGCCGTTCGTTTGAGGGTGGTAAGTGGTTGTTTGGCGGTGACTGGTGCCGCTTAGGCGCATAACCTCCTGCGTAAGGGTCGAGGTGAGCGCTGTTACCCTGTCAGTTAAAACGATGGTGGGTGCACCGTGATGAAGCACAATGTTTTGAATGAAAAAGTTTGCAATTTCGTCAGCAGTACCACGGGGAAGAGGTTTAGTGTCACAGTATCGGCGGAGGTAGTCGGTGGCGACCACAATGTAGCGGTTACCCAGCGAAGACTCCGGAATTGGGCCGAGTATGTCCATGCCAACTTGGTGGCAGGGGACTTGAGGCTATCAATAAACTGGAGTAGCCCGGCTGGCTTAGTCGGCGGCGTCTTGCGACGCTGGCACTCGCGGCAAATTCTTACGTAACGCTTCACAACTGCAGCAACCCTGGGCCAGTAGTAGTTTTGCCGTATTCGTGCAAAAGTTCGACAAAAACCCAGGAGGCCAGAAGCAGGGTCATCATGGCTCGCCTGCAGGACTTTGTCGCGAAAGGCCGCAGGCACGACGAGTAGACAGACAGCTTCTGTTGGACTGTAGTTTTTCTTATACAGGACGCCGTCGCGTAACCAGAAGGACGACAGCCTGCGCGAAATGATTCGCGGGGGAGACTGAGCGCTTCCTTCTAGATACTCAATGAGTGGCCGCAGTTCGCTGTCGTCCCTTTGGTGTTGAATGAGAATCGACGTGGAGATGGCGCCAAGAAAAACAGAACCGTCGTCGGGGTCAGCTCGGTTGTCCTCGATAGCAGCACAAGACAAACAGTCGGCATCACTGTGCTTCCTACTAGACGTATAGACGATGGTGACATCGAATTCATGAAGTCGAAAGCTCCAGCGGTCAAGCCGTCCCGAGGGATCTTTGAGGTTCGCCAGCCAACACAACGAGTGGTGGTCGCTGACGACCCTGAAAGGGCGGCCATATAGGTACGGGCGATATTTGGTTACTGCACACACAATGGCCAGGCATTCTTTTTCGTTGGTGGAATAGTTCGCCTCAGATCGTGACAAGGTGGGGCTCGCGTATGCGATTACGCGTTCGAGACCAACCTGCCTCTGCACAATGACCGCACCGAGGCCGACGTTGCTGGCGTCTGTGTGTACTTCAGTGTCGGCGGACTCGTCGAAGTGTCCAAGGATGGGCGTACTTTGAAGGCGAGTGCGGAGGTCTTCAAAGGCTTGCTGTTGCTCCAAGCCCCAGAATAATGGTTCGGAATCTTTCGTGAGTCGGGTGAGGGGCTCAGCGATCTGGGAGAAGTTCTGCACAAAACGCCGATAATAGGCGCAGAGTCACAGAAAGCGGCGCACACTGCGCTTATCGGTTGGCACAGGAGAAGCAGCTACGGCAGCAGTCTTATCGGGGTCTGGGCTATCCCCTTTAGCGCTCGCGATGTGACCCAGAAACTTCAACTCTTCGAAAGCGAAGTGATACTTTCTGGCTTCTGGGAAAGACCGGCCGACCTAACGGCTTCGAGCACAGCGCGCAGGCGTCTCAGGTGTTCTTCGAACGTGTCAGAAAAGATGACAACGTCATCTAAGTACGCAAGACAGGACTGCCACTTGAGATCGGCAAGAACGGTGTCCATCATCCTCTGAAAGGTTGCAGGAGCAGAGCACAGGCCGAAGGGGAGCACCCGGAATTCGTACAGACCGTCCGGTGTAATAAAGGTGGTCTTTTCCCGGTCGCGTTCGTCCACCTCGATTTGCCAATAGCCGCTTCGTTAATCTAGCTATGAGAAGTACTTGGCGTGGCGCAGCCGGTCCAGGGAGTCATCAATACGCGGGAGAGGATAAACATCCTTTTTGTGACTTTGTTTAAACGTCTGTAATCAACGCAGAACCGTAGGGTTCCATCTTTCTTTGCCACTAGAACAACAGGCGACGCCCACGGGCTCGTCTGTGGCTGTATCACGTCGTCCTTGAGTGTCTTGAACTTGGCGGCGAATGGCATCGCGCTCCTTCGAAGAGATCCGGTAAGGCAGCTGACATAACGACCGTTGGTTGGCGTCAACTATATTTCGGTGCTTTGTGAGCAGTGTCTGCCTAACGTTGGAGGTCGAGGGAAAGCAGTCACGGAAAGACTGGATAACGCTTTCCAGGCAGCGTTTCTGATTACATGGGAGGTTTGAGTTCACGTCAGTTTTTATGGGAGTGGTCGGTTCCTCCACTGATGCCGTGGTTCCGGACAAAGCGTGCTGTCCCGCGAATTCGCTAAGTTCCTCGCGCACAAGGCTTCTTACAAGCTCCCGAAACTCCTCGGCGGGCAGCGACGCAGGTGTGCACTGGGAGTGGGAAGCGGCTGCTACAGTGACGTCCGTAGTGGGCGCCCAGTTCCTGCAGAGAGCGCTCGATACCCATTGCCTCCTTGGTGAAGTCGGACACTGTTCGTGGCGGGTCACGGACCAGTCCCGCAAATAGCTGCTCTTTTACGCCATGCATTAAGTGGCGCACCTTCTGGGCTTCGGGCATAGCAGGGTCGGCCCGATTGAACAGTTGGGTCATGTCCTCGATGAACATCGCGACGCCCTCGTTCGGCTGCTGTTATCTCGAGCGCAGGGCGATTTCAGCTTTCTCTTTTCTTTCGCTGCTGGTAAATGTCGCTAGCAGCTCGCGACGCAAAGCCTCCTAGGTGGTAAAGGAAGCTTCGTGGCTCTCAAACCACGTTTTGGCCGAGTCCTGCAGCGCAAAGTAGACGTTGCGTAGCTTGCGCTCGCCGTCCCACTCGTTAAAACCCGCCACATGGTCAAAGCTGGCCAACCAGTCTTCGACGTCCTCGAACATGTCCCCGTGGAACGGTGGTGGCGACCGAGGTGCGTGAAGGACGAATGGAGGGACATTCCCGGAATGCTGAGTCGTCTGGCTAGCCGCGGTGGATGTCATGGCCCTTACCGGCGCTGTCAGTTGGCCGAACTCGGGTTGTTGGCCTCGCAGGCGGCGGCTCGCCTTGTGGACTGGTGTTGTAGCCACTCTTTGAGAGCTGACGTCAAGAGTGTCCTCGAGGTCAGCGTACATGGGTCGTCGAGGTCAGCGTACTTAGACGCGCAAGGCAGCAGGCAGCACGAGAGTTGATGAAGACGAAGCATCTAGCCCCGAGATGGCTCAAGGCTTGCCAACTGCCAGGAAATGCAGTTTAGGCGCGGTATGGTGCCACTAGAGGATTTAGTAGTGTGGCAATATCATCGCTGCACTTTTTTAAAATTGAGCACTTCACAGCTGACCCCTAATATCAGTTCACCTCAGATATCTAAAGTAAACCCATGCATCGAGGTCTAGACGGGCTTACTCTGGATAAAAATATCTGCTACAGTTTCTTTGTGTTCTTACCTAACAGCTAAACTCATCCATGGTGTCAAAAGTCGGCCAGTATAAGCTCGTCTTCAAGCACCCAGACCCAGGCAAGAAACGTCAACCGCGTTCTTAGAAGTAGTCAGAAGGTGTGTGTTATCATCAGAGGCTCTATTTAGATAAAATGTGCATGTCACAGCTGCTCTTTGAGGCCTTCACCTGCAAAAGTTGGCAGCTGGAAAAGTGGAGAGAGATGTTCCCCTGGAGTGAGAGAGCAGGAGGTAGAAGGAAGACGAAAAAAAGTGAAAGGCAACGGGCGTTTAATTGATATGAAGTGAGAAAAATCGCCTTTCCTCTTTTAGTTGAGGGGACGGAGGGCGAAAGTGGTCGTGGAAAGACCAAGATATGGGCAGACACGGGGGGCGTGTGGGCGAGCCGTGCAATAGATGCCTCAGACTGACTCCCCACACTAATAGAACAGGTAAACACCCTTCGTCAACGCGACCTTCCTGATTACAGCGCGATGCTGGGCAAAGGTCTCTCCCATATCTGCCCAGTTACCTCGTTCCTGTCTCTTCCACTACCTCAATTTCTGCAGTACCCTGATCACTTGCCATTAATGACCATCGGTCATCTTGCCTTCAGGCTGCATAGTTCTTTAACGTGCAGTGGCATCGCTCAGTACCTGAGCTTCGAGCATTTTTCCTCTATTGAAATGCGACTGCAGCGCGCCCCGGGATCGAACCACCGTCGGTTGCGGCATGAAAATAGAAACGGAGGTGGGGGGGGGGGTTTGATTTACAGAGGAAATAGATTATACCCGTTCTTTTCTGTGCCCCAATTAATTCTGCACTTCATCTTAGATGCGCGCGTGTTCTAGCAATGTCAAATAGATGCGACAACAGTAAGTCGTGTAGATGTATTCAGCTATATAAAAGCAGTGGAAAATGTGGTGTCCAGTTGAACCTACTGTCTTATTATTGATCCCAGCTACTCTCAAAGCGAAACGTATATTCTGGTGTACACCCTTTGTGAAAAGTTTACAGCCCAGGAGAGTTTGCTCGTGTATTACGACGTCTGGTACTTTATGCGAACCGAGCCATACAGATTCCAATGTTTCAGAATTAACTCTCGTCGTCCTCCATCAGGAAGTGAGGACTTCGACAGGCGGTGAAGGGGGCCAATTATATGGCTTAGGAGCCATACAGTTGGCTGCACTGGATTTTCAATTATGAAAAAGGACGATCGGTATTTTCAACTAAAAGAGAAAAAAAAACATTTTGAACACGTTTTCTAAAGATCAACTACTGTAGTGACTAGGTATATATCAGTTAAGGAACGTAAGTACATGCGTAAAAGATCACACCTCAGTTGAAGCGATTAAGTTTCCTAATATAATAAGAGCGAAGAACATTGGCAGCAGCTCAGCCATCTTCATTGAGCACCCTGGAAGAAACAATATTGAATTAGTGAGGTTGGAAAAGTGTAAAAATATTTTGTTTATCGATCATATTGAACACCTACAGTTGAAGGTGTAGGAGCTTAGGGTACATAATGAACGTGTGAGATGACGTTCTACGTCACACTTGCGGTATTACAGGACGTGCTACGTCCACCGCTATGGACGAGGGTGGCGCTGGTGAACACTCTCAAAGTTCGCTTACACGCAAAGCATAAATACCCACGAAACCAGCAGATTGGACAGCCGTCGCCGTAGCTCAGTTGGTAAGAGCACCGGACGCTATATTCGGAGGTCGTGGGTTCGGATCCCACCGGCGGCATGGTTGTTTTTTTCTGCTGCTTTATAAGTAATTTTCTTTTAAAAAAGTAAGCGATTGGCACTAGACGTTAAAAAAAAAGAAACATTCCCCTATGCACCTTGATTTCGGTGACTGTTAGCTTCTTTAATATGTTTGTCAAACGAGCCCCTCACTTCGTTTGCCTTGTCTGCTAATAGCTTAATGGGGGTCTCGGTTCTGGCAGTCTTGATGCCATAGGTAGCATACGAGGGCTCTCACACAGTTTCCGCCCTCCCCGTTAGATGACGTTCTACGTCACACTTGCGGTATTACAGGACGTGCTACGTCCACCGCTATGGACGAGGGTGGCGCTGGTGAACACTCTCAAGGTTCGCTTACAAGCAAAACATAAATACCCACGAAAGCAGCAGATTGGACAGCCGTCGCCGATGCTCAGTTGGTAAGAGCACCGGACGCGATATTCGGAGGTCGTGGGTTCAGATCCCACCGGCGGCATGGTTGTTTTTTCTGCTGCTTTATAAGTAATTTTCTTTTAAAAAAGTAAGCGATTGGCACTAGACGTTAAAAAAAAAAGAAACATTCCCCTATGCACCTTGATTTCGGTGACTGTTAGCTTCTTTAATATGTTTGTCAAACGAGCCCCTCACTTCGTTTGCCTTGTCTGCTAATAGCTTAATGGGGGTCTCGGTTCTGGCAGTCTTGATGCCATAGGTAGCATACGAGGGCTCTCACACAGTTTCCGTCCTCCCCGTTAGATGACATTCTACGTCACACTTGCGGTATTACAGGACGTGCTACGTTCACCGCTATGGACTAGGGTGGCGCTGGTGAACACTCTCAAGGTTCGCTTACACGCAAAACATAAATACCCACGAAAGCAGCAGATTGGACAGCCGTCGCCGTAGCTCAGTTGGTAAGAACACCGGATGCGATATTCGGAGGTCGTGGGTTCGGATCCCACCGGCGGCATGGTTGTTTTTTCTGCTGCTTTATAAGTAATTTTCTTTAAAAAAGTAATTTATTGGCACTAGACGTTAAAAATAAAATAAAAAAAGAAACATTCCCCTATGCACCTTGATTTCGATGACTGTCAGCTTCTTTAATATGTTTGTCAAACGAGCCCCTCACTTCATTTGCCTTGTCTGCTAATATATATACATATATATATATTCAAAGTTGAAAACGCTTCATTTAGCCATAGATTTATTTTGAGTCGACGTTTCGGACAGAGCCTGTCCTTTCTCAAGACGAGAAAGGACAGGCTCTGTCCGAAACGTCGACTCAAAATAAATCTATGGCTAAATGAAGCGTTTTCAACTTTGAATTTTTGCCTCTAGCAACCAAATACGTTTATCTTTCTATACTGCATATATATATATATATATATATATATATATATATATTATATATATATATATATATATATATATATATATATATATATATATATATATATATATATATATATATATATATATATATATATAATATATATATATATATGCATACGAAGGCACGCTTTTAAACAAGTCTGTTCCTGAATAAAACGGCTTTGGAAAAAACAAACCCTCTTTTTGCCGAGTATGAAATGTTCTAAAAAAATAAAATTTGTGCCGCCAATCCAAACTACGAAGGTGGTGGGACAGCGGAGCTGTAAAACGACACCTAATTAGCTATTGCAACGTCACTTGAAAATTCACACACATGGCTGTAAAAAGAATGAAATGAGAGACAAGTGAAATGTACATGAGCTGTAGGCTGCATGCCTTATTTCAAAGCCGATATTCTGTTCGCAATAAAATATTTACCCCGGTGTTTTCAAATCAACAGCCTGACTACGCTTCATCGTAACGACTTGCTTGCATCCGGTGTCGAACTTCAAGTCAGCGAGAGGCCAAACGCTTTACGGTGCGGCTAGGGTGTCCACCGGTATATCTGAGGCAGTTAGTGGGCCATATCCTTTCTTCAAAACCAATTTTAAAAACAAATCGTGAATTTTCTCCGGACGACAAACGCAGTTTTAAGCATGGTATGGCGGTTCATGGCTCAGTGGTTTGGGCGCTCGGCTACTGATCCGTAGTACCTGGGTTCTAGCCCAACCGCGGCGGCAGTGTTTCGATGGAGGCGAAACGCAAAGGCGCATGTGTGCTGTGTGATGTCAGTGCACGTTAAAGAATCCCATGCCGAAATTTTTCCGGAGACCTCTACTACGGCATCTTTTTCGTCGTTTCTTCTTTCACTCCCTTCATTATCCCTTCCCTTAAAGCGCACTTTAGGTGTCCGCCAAGATGCGAGAGAGATGCTGCGCAATTTGCTTTAGAGATATAATTGGTTTTGGGGGAAAGGAAATGCCGCAGTATCTCTCTTATATATCGTTGGACACCTGAAGCGCGCGGTAAGGAAAGGGATAAAGGATGGGGTGAAAGAAGAGAGAGAGGTTCCGTAGTGGAGGGCTCAGGAATAATTTCGACCACCTGGGGATCATTTCCTTTCACCAAAAATGAATTTTCAATTTTCTTCGCAAGAAAAACAAAGGCGCATAATTGGGCCTCTGTGCCAGTGGATACCTCAGTCTCACTTTAAGCTACGGTTTGGTAGTGACAGATGTGCGGTGCATGTGTTGGCATTCACAACGTTGTCGCAGAAACGCTGCACTGAAGCTATAGACCATCAGAGTTCTTAGCATTCATTGGCGTTAGCGTTGACAACGCGCGCTAGTTCGATGATTTTGACGAAAGTTCATAAGTGGCACCTTTAGGCAGTGGACGCTTCAGTCGAACTGTGAGGCACATGGCGGTGGTGAGAGATTTGGAATGCATGCATTAGCGCTGACAACTTTGTGGCAGACACGCGCCACTGCAACAATAAGCCGCAGCCTTCATTGGGTGGTGAACCTCTTGCGCTGAACCATTATTTTAACTACCACCTGGCAGATTGGACCCGTTGTCTATCCAGTGTGGAACGCACTCAACTTTAGAGGCCAAGCCGCGTGTACCTACCCAATACGCCACAACCTTGGCTCTCTAACCACGTTTAGCAGTATTTGAATCACAGCTAATTCTTTTTTGCTTACGACAACGACACTGAAACGCAACCGTTATCTTTACTGGGAAACACAAGACGAGAGAAGCAACGTGTTTCGCATTGTTTGCAGACGCCGTTATCATGTGGTTTGCACTTCACACGAGGGCTTCGAATAACGTCAACCCCTTTCGATACATCTGCACAGCTGCCGTTTACCGGAAACGACACCCAATTACCCATTGCAACGTCACTTGAAAATTCCCACATGTGGCTCTACAAAGAGCACAACCAGACACAATTGAAATATACTTGAGCTGCATGCTATATGCGTGATTTCAAAGTTGAGTTACACTGTATATTTTTATTTTATTTATTTAGGTGTGTGCAATTTCAATTTTTGATTGTTTAAAATCTTTTTCCGTTTCAAGTGCTTTATGGTCAGTATGATATACAATATCTATTCGGTTGGGTACTTTTCCACTCGGAGTAGCATTCAATTTTTAGCTTGGCGTTTTTTTGCTGACGACGACGATAACAGCGAAATTTCCTTGCACAGTAGAGGTACACAGCCTCTCTGTAAAAGTTATGCCATTTGGCTGTACCGTGTTCTCGTAATTTACTGAAAATATTAGAAAGCGGAAAATGGTGATTATGTCTTGATCCTTGAATGCTGATTTAATGCTATGTTGAATGTTATTTCTCTACTAGTTTACCAGCTCCTCAACTGTAGGATGATCAACCGTTTGCCGAGGAATCGTGGTGACTACGCGAGAAATGCACATGAAAACAGAAGGCATTGCGCAGCCTTACCTGCGGGACGCATAAATTTGCAAGGGCTCGCCGTGCTTAGTAACGAAGATAAGACGTGATAAACTGTCGCTTTGCAGAATATTTATATTCTGAGAAGATGGTAACATAAGGATAGACTGAGTTAAGCATCGTTTCCACGAACATCCTTCGGAGGATTGGCCTCACCATAAGCAATGCTATGGCCTCCTCATGCATTCACTACTGTAATCGAGGAGTCAAATGGTTGGCTGATGATACGTCACATAATTTTTTGAAATTCATGGAATAAATTGTCAATTTATCATGACAAATCGCTCCTTTTCTGGTGAAGCGCTGTTACGGGAGCATCGGCTTCGGGATTGTTGGCTCTGCATTGGCTGCACTCTAGGCGCGCTATTTTATATAGCTGCTTACGCCCGTGTGCTGAGAGAAGTCTTGAAGTACATGTTTGACCGAAAAGACATTTCGCTAAACGATTGCTGCTAATTAAATAGCTATAAATTTAAGCAATATGGCCTCTAATCTTCGCAGACAAATTTTCAACAAAATTCACCATTCTAAATTATTTACTTTGGCAAAGGGTGGAAATTTATTGTTATATGACTTTTGTAATCTAAGAATTAGAAGTGACACAAATCATACTAAAATTGGGTAAAAAGGTTGATTTATGATGGCCAATTTTTTTTGTAGTGGCAGTTTCTAACTAAAAGAAGGAAAAAAATAAAGAAAGCCGGCACACTAGCGCAGCTCCTCATGAGCAGGCCGCCCTGTTTTGTGAGGCTACCGAGCATGCATGAAACATCGCCGAGACTTCTGCGCCACTGTGATCAGCTATGAAATGTGCACCTAAGTTATAATAATGCACTTTCCTCCAGCACATGCATCAAGGGAGTGTTCAGTGTAGCTGTTGATCTCTTCACGAGGAAACGTGGAAAAATTAGCAATTAGCAACGCAACTTTGGAAAATGACTCCTGTAAAAATAATGCTTTTTGTTGTTTTGTGTTGTTGATGCCTGAGATCGACTCGGGCTTTGAGGAACGCCATAGTGAAGGGCTCCCGATAATTTAGACCACGTGGTGTTCTTTAACACGTAGTGACAACGGACAGTGCACGGGCTTCTAGCATTTCGCGTCATCGTAATTCGACCGCCGACACCGGGATCGAGCACTCGTCTTTCGCGTCAGCAGCCGAGCAACATAACCACTCTGCCGTCGGGGCGGCTCTCTAAAATTAACAACGTGAAACAAAATATGTACCAAGCCGCTGTAGTTCATTATAGGAATAAATCTGTGTTATGGCCAAAAATGTTAGAGGAAAAAAAAAGGCAGCAGTAATCGATTTCTTCCATTTAGTTCTTCGGTTATTTTTCTGGGGTTGCAATTGATCACTGTACTCAATTCCATTTTAAAGAAAGTAATTGTTATGGTAAATGCGTACAAGTAAAGCTCCTGCTTGGGCTAGTTGGTTCATACGTGAAGATGTAATGAATAACGGTGTGAGATACTCAAGGTACTCAAGTCCGAGTGCCGCTGGTCCTCTCCTGTGCGTTCCGCTTTCGTCCTAGTTTATCGCGCCGTTTGTCTTTGCATCTTTAAACTAACGCAGTTTTTGTCGCGCGGTGTCGCGGCGAACCGCATCGTCTCTCTTTGTTTCTCCTCCTAGCGCATATTGCGAGATTCAAGACCAAGATCTCATAAACGCTGGTAAGGTATGTACTTGCGCGAAAAACAGCACAAGAATGAGGAAACACATAGGAGATATACGGTGCGCATGTTCAAACCGGCATAGTTTCAAGAAGGCAGCTATGCATGTACCAGTGAGGCCAATCACAAATCGAACACGAATGTTGCAACGATAGTTGCTGTGAGCCCGTCAGAGATTGTCACTCATATGCGGCAGCTTCACCGGCAAAAAGTGATTTCTTCTAAAATGAAGTGCGCATCCCTGATCATCAGTGCCCAGCCATCGCAGTCTCAATATTGTGCGGAACTGTGAACCATTTGAACGGATTTTTACGAAGAAGGTGGCATTTAAAGTAGTACACACTTAATATTCGATCTGTTATCTTGAGCTTCACGTTTCTACCCCTAGCGCTGTCTATCGCATCAAATGCTCAATACTCACTCAATGATCACTGAAATTTCCCGTGGGCCGCGGTACAACTGGATGGCCCTTGAAAATTTGAAAATAGGAATTGAAATTGGCCGTGTGACAGGGGCACTGGCTGAGTAGTCGGGCACTAATGGCCGCCTTGAGCTCTAGATCTGTGTAAGTTAAGAACTGGTCTCCTAATATTCCGTGACCATATTATTCCGTGACATGCGCCGTTAGGGCTCTACAGTACAGCTGAGAAGGAAATCCTGTTGGTCGGTTATTTGTGCAAAGCGGGTACCTATCCTGCTACCGCAGTCGTCAGGAGGCTGAGCTCCAGGGATGTCTTCTTGAGCACGGACTTCTTTAGTGAGCACCGAGCGAGCACTGACCTACGGTCCAAGCTTATTGCGGTTTTGATGGACGGATCCATATCTTCGAACACAACCCTGCAACATCACGCGACGCTCAGCAACCTCTACGAAGTAAGCCCCCCGCTCTAGTCAAGCGTCGTCTGCCCCCGTGTGTACCGAGATCTTTCGAAACATCGACAGCATCACCGAACGACGACGTTATTCCTCTTAGACTGACCACTGCGCCGCAGGAGGCATTGCCCGTTTCCGGAATGGGCAAGCCGATCAGATGGTGACCGAATTCAGCGAACAATACGACGCCTGAAGACAGACACAGCAGTTACATGCTTAGGCGAGCTATCGCACGTTAGAGACGCATCCACTCTCTGCGTCTGATCCGCACAATATTTGCCTAACGAATGCAATACGCCTAATCTCGACGTCATCGATATGAAGGCAGCACTTAGGGGCGAGCGCTCAGCGTGTGGTGAAGACCTCAGTGTGCTGCACGAAGCGGCAAGTGGCGCAGCTACTGCTCAAAACAACTGCGATGCGAAGTGAAAATTCTTGTCGTGCACGTTGAAGGAGCGCCGGTGTGTCTGCGGGGCCGCGGAGAAATGAAAAAGCTTGGAAAAGAACTCCGATCGACTCGGGATGGACAGCTCTATGCGCGGGACGAAGCGGCCAGCGGCGGCGATGCGCGCACGCAGACGGGGGAGCGAGGCTAGCGCGTTGGCACTCGAGGGAGGTTGAAAGACGAATGGCTCTAAAGCCGTGGAGCCGAAATTGGGGGAGCGCGAGCGAAGCAGTTCTGCTCGCGTCCGTGGTTGAGAGGAGAATCAAGCTTGACATTATAGAAACATCATTCACAACGGCCTTCTTCGCGCAAAAAGAGGGATCGAGTCACGTGTGTTGTGAGATGCAGTGCATTGTAGCTTTAAATCTTCGCATCCGGGAATTAGCTTCAACTCATAATGTAGGACAGAATATCCAATATTATTTTGAATAACAGGCAGTTCGACAGTACCTTTATATGCAAGCAACAGAAACTATTTTTCAGTTCTTCCTTTCTTTGTTGGCATATAGGAGCAGAAAAACGTTTTTCCACTTTAAAGCTCCGCCTCCCACAGTGTTGTCCATTCTTAAAATATTATTCCTTAAACACACAGCAACGAAAAGAAGTTGTTCATGCTCTTGGCGCGTATGAACTCACATGTAGCACCAACACATTACGAAAACGTTGTATATATCTGCAGACTTTTACCAGCCAGTCGCTCCAATAGATTAAGCCTTTCTTGATGCAGCCGAGTCTGTGTTGATCTCCGCATAGAGAGTGACCATGATCATGTTCATTAGAGTCCGTCTCATACCTAGCAGGCAACACCCCGGAGGCTAAAGGAATAGTGCGTCCCCGAAACAATATTACTACACCACGTATCAATCGTTCTTGAAACCTCAGTTATAGATTGGACGAAAAGTAAGAACGGTATGAAACTAAGTGGTATCTTTAAAAATCATTGTCGAAGCTTTGAGGCGCTCAGTGTTCGGGCCTTGTGGCTATTATTTTCATTTAGTGTGAACACCTTTGGAGTAAGATGGAGTAAGAGCGATTTGTTCTACCAGCCGCTTACCATTCTGCCGCATGTCATTCTTTCTTCTCAAAGTCCAGATGAGTCGCAGGACAAAGATGTGGGAAGATGTTGCGAGAAACCTAAGGTTTGTCGCAACGAAATATGCTTGTGTATCTTTTTGGTTCAATGGAGAAGTAGTTTTTGGGCGCAGATGTCACCTGTACGAACAGACCCGCTATAGCTATTTGCAGCGTTGTCTGCTGTGCATGAAACGAAGTATAGAATCGTCGTAATTTTTTTTTTCCGCTTGTTGGCCACTTTGCGAACTTCGATAAGAAAAGCGCACACTTTTATAACCCATAAAAAATGTCCTATGGCCGGCTATAGAATTTTGGCCCAAATAGCTATAGACCTTTCCTATTTATGTCTATAGCTGTCTATGCAGGCTGATATATTTTTCTATAGAGAGCTTAAGACAATTGTATGGTTCCAAAGCTATAGCTTTAGTGGCATAGATTTTTCAATAGCTGGCAATAAGCACCTCTATAGGTGCTTATAGACGTTAATAAAAGGCCTTAGACGGACATAGCTTTTTTCATAGACGCCCATAGGACTTTTTTGTATGGGAAGGACCAAGAATGCCGTCAACTATTGGGACTCGTAGGGAAGCAGACAGAGCGGCGAGCGAATGAAACAATGTGGTCTAAAAAGGCATCAGTAGTATCCCCATTCCTGTATATGTACCAAGACAGTTCATGAAATATACCAATGCTACGCTTCGCACGAGTGTTAAAGTGTTCGCTAACCATACGGCGTGTCCCGGCCGTAAACGTCCACTTTACTCCCGACGACAGTTACATCTGACTGCAAGACACTTAGAGCGCCCTACGAAAGGATTCTCATTCCATAAGTTATCCCCAACCTTCAGCGCCTTGAGGGTGCTATCTGCGCCTGCGATGACATACTAATGGATGCTGCTGCATTCTGAAAACAATATGTTGAACATTTTCTTATTATTGATCCCACACTGCCCATGAATAGCAGTATGGAATGGCAGTACATCACGGCAACGACTGCCAGAATTAGGCCCGACGGTAGAATCCCTTGATCTCGGCGTTGGTGATTATTCATAAAATTTACAAGAGGGTGAGGTTGATGCTGAAATTGGTTGACTGCCTGCCGACGACGATCACTATGCTTTTATGAATTTAGCTACTGTACCGAAGTCTTTTACATGGCGTCCCATTGCAAAGTAATTGGCGCGAACGACTCGATTTCCTGTTGCTTCAAACCAATCGATTACTTCTTTGTCGCTTATATGGCAGTCCCTATTAAATACGCGACAGTGCGTGGTAGCGGAGCCCTTATCGAAAACTAATACGTTTTGAATATGCGCCGGAGAATTATAATGTATTTTGCACATAATTTCTACTCATGAGTGCCCTAAAAATATGCTAGAAACAGGTTCCTGAAATGTTATGCTTGGTATTTGAAATATAGTCTGTAGCGAACCATGACGGCCGCGCCTGATGCCGCATAGGCAGCTAACTGACGGAGCGCCCATGAAGACGAAGCGCCGATGAAAGACGAAGCGTCGCCGCGCTGCACGAGATCGCTTGGAGTTTGGACTGGCCGTCGGCGCTGCCCGCCGTCCTGCTCGCCGTTTTGTGTCGCCCGCCGTGAACTCTTTCCCCTGACCTATTTGTGCACAAACCCCCATTCACTTGGTGGAGGTGCTGGGTAGTGAACGCTTCGTCGAACTCTGCCGACCAGCCAGACTGTCATTGTTTCCGCCAAGTAGCTTCGTCAGTGGCGCAGTTATGGACGCGAAATTGCGTACGAAGCGTCAGAAATAGGAACACAAACCCATGAAGCTTCGAAGATGCTTGAGCGACAGAGGTTTAGGAAATTGCGCCACAGCACGGAGCTTGGCCGGGTCAGGGAGAATTCCTTCTTTGGAGACGATGTGCCCCAAGATGATCAACTTCCGAGCGGCGAAGTGGCACTTCTTGAGATTCAGCTGCAGGCCGGCCTCAGTCAGGCAAGTCAAAACCTGTCGTAAGAGTGCGAAGTGCATGGTGAAATCGGTGGAAAAGACAAGAATGTCGTCCATGTAGCAGAGGCATATCTGCCACTTGAACTTCCGCAGGATGTTATCCATCATCATTTCGAATGTGGCGGGCGCGTTGCACAGACCGAATGGCATCACATTTAACTCGTAGAGGCCGTCGGGTGTAACAAATGCTGTCTTTTCTCTATCAGGCGCAGGCATCGGTACTTGCCAGTAGCCGGAACGTAGGTCAAGGGAAGAAAAGTACTCAGCGCCTTGGAGGCAATCAAGAGCGTCGTCTATGCGGGGAAGAGGGTAATTGTTCTTGTGGGTAATTTTTTTGAGGCGGTGGTAGTCGACAGAAAATCGGATTGAGCCATCTTTCTTCTTTACAAGTACCTCCGGCGAAGACTGAGGGCTGTGAGATGGATGGATGCATCCACGGTGTAGCTTGTCCTCAACTTGTTCACTAATCACGCGGCGCTCTGCTGACGACACATGATATGGCCGCTGTCGAAAAGGCGGGTGAGAACCTGTCTCTATGCGATGAGTGACGGTGGATGTCCGGCCTAGAGGAGTGTTGGCGACGTCGAAAGCGGCGCGAAACGTGTGCAGAAGGGCTGAAAGCTCCTTCCTGTGGGCGTAAGAGAGAGCGCCATCGATGGCGGCTTGGAAAGCGGCGTGGGGCAACGGATCAGGTGCCGAATCGGAATGAAGAGCGTGGATGGAGGAACGGCCGAAGGTCACGGGGGCATCCAGGCCAGAGAGAAGGTGGGCAGGTTGAATTGAACCAGGAGATTCAACACGTAGCACGGTAAGCGGGCAAGAAGATGGATTGTTGATAAGCATCTTCGTGAGACCTCCGTGAACATCGAGAAAAGCAGACGGCAGCGGCAGGTTTTTGCGGTGGACAAAGGAAGAAGACGGCGTAAATAAAACGGTGATGGCCGGTGTGACAGGACACGAGAGGGATACAAGCGCTGAAGCCTCGGGAGCAATATGGGTGCCTTCAGTGACGGTGGCCTTCTGCGGACACACAAAATGAAGGTCGTCGGCCAGTTCGTCACATTATGCGGAAAATTCTACCTCAGTGCGGGCGCAGTCGATCACGGCGTTATTTTCTGACAAAGTCCCACCCAAAAATCACGTCGTGGGAACAAGACGGCAAGACCAAGAATTCGACACTGTACAAAATGTCAGCGATGACAACCCGCACTGTGCATGTGGCCAAAGGTGCGATCTTCTCTTCGGTTCTAGTGCGAAGCAACAAACGAGAAAATCGCGTCATCACTTTCCGTAGGCGACGGCACAGTCTCTCATCAATCACTGACACAGCAGCACCCATGTCGGCAAGCGCGCCACACAGACAGACCGTCGACAGACACCACTAGAATGTTCTTGGGAGGCCGATGAGGCCTTGAACTCTTCGAAGAGCATGCGGTCAATTCTTAAAATCTGCCAAAAATACGTTATTTCGAGCATGCTTCGCGCACGTTTTAACTACGCGAAAAAATACGTATGCGGTTTAACATCTTGCGAATGTATTAAAAGTGTTTTTTTAGGAAACGTGAAATCAATTCGTCTTAAGTATACTTGAATTTGAATAAACGAGCAGTCCGTTAAAACATATTTGAAGCACACTTTTAAGTACCGTAGAACAACCTAGTGCTAGAAATCGCGTTTAGGATAATAGCATTAGCATGTTGGCAATGCATTTACATTGTACTTTTGCAAATACGCATTAATTCCCCAAAGTATACTTCAATTCTAAAGGGTGAGCCGTCCGCTTAAGCACACTTGCAGCACACTTCAAGCTGCCGTTTCGCGAAATGACATGTGTGAAAAGTATTTAAAGTGCACTTTCGTAAATAGGAAATTATTTCGTCGAAAGTGCTCTTTGCACCACATTTCCAGCTGCCTTTGAACAGTTAGAGCTCTAAATCGCGTGCTCGAAAGTGCTCGAAATCGGGAATAGTGAAAAATCTCTCTTTTCTGTCATCCATTCGTTTCTGGTAAATTCTAGCAGGAAGGCAATCACCACTTATTTAAATTATTTGAGAACAGCTTGATTGCTTTATACTGGAAAAGGCGCCATTATGCGCACCTCCGGGTCCGAACACGTCAGATAAAAGGACCCCGTCTTGCAAGGCCGACGGGCTCCCATAGACGTCCTTGTATTTGTTGGTTGACAGTTCGACTCGTCACCAATTCCTGATTCGAGCTACAATTAGGAATTCGGTTCTAGATTGACCGCAGATTTGAAAGCGACCATTCGACTATTCCGCAACAATTTGGGGGCCACTGTCTTTGGCAAATAGCGCCCCACCGGGCACGATAATGTCGTTACTCGGGCCGTATATATAAGCCAAGACAAGTATAACGCTTGTCGGAGCACTTCCTGTTCGCTGGCGTCACTTCCTGTTGGCATTTCCTTGTGTGGCGACATCGTTCCCTTTCAAGTAACGTCGCGTGTCCATGTATTGTCATAGGCTTCTTGACGACAACGCGTTTTCTCAGGGATTGTCTATCTCCTGATGCTTATTGCCAATTCAGTCATTACTTCTGCTTTTGACAACGTTGATCAGTACTATACGGTCAATCCGACTAATCCATTTTTAAAGCCGAAGTGAATATATTTCTAAAACAATTAATTGTGTATTTTTAGTGTATTCTTAAATAAGGAAATGTATTTAGGCATATTTTCAGTGCATTCATAATGTATTGCTGTATATTTTAGTGTATTTCAATGTAATGTAGTGTATTTAAAATACGTTTTAGTATAATATTAATGTATAGTAAATATGCTAAGTGGACACAAAGTAATATATTTCACACATTTGGAGGAATGTTCAAAATATTACTCCTACCATGCTTACAAAGCATTCGTATTGCTATTTAATTAAAGCCGCCGCGGTGGCTGAGTTGTTTGTGGCGCTCGGCTGCTGGCCCGAAAGACGCGCGTTGGATCCCGGCCGCGGCGGTCGAATTCTGATGGAGGCGAAATTCTAGAGGCCCGTGCACTGTGCGATGTCAGTGCACGTTAAAAAACCCCAGGTGGTCGAAATTTCCGGAGCCCTTCACTTCGGCGTCCCTCATAGCCTGGGTCGCTTTGGGATGTTAAACCCCCATAAACCAAAAACCAAACCGTACTGCTATGTAAGCATAGGGACAAAAAATGCAAAATTAATATGAAATAATGCAATCTTTTCGAAATGCATTCTTAGCACAGCCTTTTTTCGGCAAGGGTAGTGTCGTTCTCATGGGTTCCAAAGGCGGGTAGTACAAATGTACTATTGTTACCACCACTCCGAGCTTGGACTTGCGCTTGCGCAGATCGTTTGTGCAAATCCTGGATTGCTAGCAATGCAAGCATTCCTTGCAAACATAATTCTCATCTAAATCAAAGCACCCAAGAGATTTAAGACCGCATAAACTGTAACTGCGAGTGCTGCTTTCCTCAGCCCCACCCTCTCGACGTTTTTAAAGTCATTCCCCTGCGTGCTAGTGAACAGATGCGAGTGAGCGTTCACTCTTTTAGTCGATGCTTTTATCCCTCGTCCGTCAAGAAAAGGGCCTTCCATTGCAATAGGTAGTATCTATTAGCCTCGGTCATCAGCGTTTTGCCTCGACGTCGAGATAGAACGCAATTTTTTTCTCCGCAATCACGGGAGTGCTAAAGCACTGGCTCGCCTCCATTCAGCATTCCGGGAGTCACGTTGCAAGGTGATGAAATACTTTTTGGGTAAGTCAGCATTTCCTTCATATTTAGAAATAATAAGGCTGCTTTTTACCGCCTTTGCATTGTGTCAGCACTTGCGACCAGCCAAATGAAAATCTTGTTAGCGTTAGCTCTTACTCAACACGTTTCGAGATTTCATGGGGTCTGCTGCCACCCTGTGATCTCAGCGCCGTCTGTGTATCTCGCATGGAGACTTTTAGCGCCATCTACAATAGCATTGCTGAAAAACCACCTGCCGCGTGCCAATGATGACTTCTCGGTGCAATATGCTGGATAGGGGTGGAACTATATGAGACTGAAGTCAGGGGAAGAAAATGGCGGCCTAATTTTGGTTTCTCTAATCCAGGATGGCGGCCATTAGAATTGGTTGTGCCCTTCCATCCCTTTCCCCACTCAGCCCCCAAAAGTATCCTAGAACGGGTGGAAAACTCTCTCGTTACGGGACCGCTATGTGTGTATACATTCGTTCCGCTATATATACTCGAACAACAAAGGGCACCTTCTGGGGACAGAAGTGTACCGATTTTGTTAGGCAAATGAAACCCTAGGGGTTGTAGTATAGAAATAAAACTAGAACTAAATAATATGTAAACATTGTAAACATGCAATCACTAATTGAAGCTTTACCATAATCGCACCGCAAGCCGAATTCTAGGCCCACGTTGATACTCCAAACGAAAGAAGTCCCGTTTGGGACGTATATTGAGGGGGTGTAACTGGACAAAGAGCGCGTTCTTCTTCGCTTTCTTCGTCTAGTAAACCAAATACCTAACGCTCGTTACTTCAACGTCTTCCAGACGGTGGAGTCTTTTTTTCTGTTTTCCCGACTCAGTCTGTAAATCACGTTATAAGCACGAGGATCGCGAGTTCTTAACCCTCTGGCATACCGAAGGTTTTGTCGAGTAGGTGCCATGTTCACAATAAGGCTTTGGAGATGAGCAATGGCAAGCAGACGAGCGTGGTCGGCAAGAAGGTATGTGAATGCTTCTTCATGCTGGCGTCGTACCGCGCTTTCATTGTTAAGGTCAAGCAGCTGAGCAGGAAGGTATATGACAATGGCCGAAGGGCTCGCACGGTAGCTCAAATCGTCGTTCGCCACACGCCAGAATTTTCGAATGTGGCATGCATACATTACACAATACTTATTTTATTTCTATAGTAAAAATCAAATATCGATAAGCAGCTCCAGGGTAGTGTAATCAGCTTCAGAAACACTTCCTTAAAGAGCCATTGCACCTTTAAAGTGCAAGTCGCACACATTCACCTGTCACAATTCCCTGGCGCTAACGCGAAATGTGCATGTTCTTCCTTTGTGCAGTAAAATTTTGCATGCGTGATAGGTGCATCTAGCGAGACCAAAATAAGATATCGGAATACCGTCTGTGCTGTGGTTATAGTTTGTGATCAATCCGCGGTTGGACGTGCCGTCTGTCCGAAAACGCGGCGGTCCCGCTAAGCTTTAAAATAAGACAGCATCTTTTTTGCACTCGGGACCAAAAGAAATATACATAAATTTTATGCAGTAGCAACCAAGAATATTATCTAACTATGGTCGCGCGACCTCGTACATTTTCACGTGGGAATAAAGGCGAGCGGCAAAATACAAGTGAACAGTACCGCAATATTTTAGCAGTTATCCGGAATCGTAAGGTTTATTTCAGAATAAAATGTATATTTCCCTTTCAAAAATCCCCATAAACGTTAGTGTTCCATTTCAAGAGTGCAATCGTCACGGACGGTTTAAAGCACTAAGTCGAATCTTTCGGAATTTGTAATCATCCCAGGCAAAAGCAAGCTTTAGTGATACGCGAGACGTGCAGTATTGAATTGCAGGAATAGAAAACCATACGAGTTTGAAAGTTAGACTGTCCGCAAACAGGTGGAGATTACTAGCAGTTTTTTTGTGTCAGAATTGAGTGAATTCTTGTGCTTTCACTGCGTGCATTTCAGGCATTGCAAAAACTATGTCCGCACAGAAAACTCTTGCACTTTCCAAAGACAGCATCATCGGCTTAAAAAATGTGCTTCTCTAGTTGGATTTGTTGACGACACGCGATTTATAAAGCGGTTGCATTTATGAGGGCGTGGTCCATATCGATCTCTACGTGGTGCCCTCTGCCTTTCCCCGCCCTGTCGCCTTTTGCGCGTCGCTTTATACCTTCGCTTCAGGAGATTCAAACATGCGGGATTTTTCAGATTTTATACTTCAGACAAGTAACACATGTGGTACAAAGCCACAAAAAGCATTAGGAAGCTGTCTTTCACTATGACATTACGGTAGGACACTGATCTTACATTTTGGCCTAGAAAGTGTAGCGGCGCTGGAATCGCCAGCAGCGCTGATGAAGATGAAGTTGGCGCGACCTGCCTCGCGCAAACCAGAAGCTGTGGCTCGTGCAACAGGGAACGCTTTCAGCACCGGTCTGGCCAGCAACGTCAACAGGACTACACCGTCTCAGCAGCCGCGGCTACCGGGACGTCCAATAAATGTGGTTCCCCTTTCACAAACGCAGTCGATTACGCACAATGCATCAATGTTCTTCGTTTTTTTCTTCATTGAACAGCCCTGAAACCTTCTCGCAATCCCTGCGCACACACACTCTCATTCTCAGAGTTCATTATGTCGTACCATTACATTGAGCAAAATCCTTTCTCTTCGCAACAAAAAGAAATAATGGCGCAAAATATAAAAAACTAGATAAAGTGAAAAATAAATCGAGTCTGTTAACAATTTATGAAATGGGCCTTTCACCACCACTGAAAGACCACCACTCAAGAACATGAAGATGTTTACGCTTTGTTGTCTATCTATTGCATTAAATCAAAGAAGACACAATTTAACTGCCTTAAAACTTTTATGAGGATGACAAAACGAACGCCCGTGTTTTATTCTAGGTCCGAATTGTATCGTACTTTACATTATAAGGATATTACTCTTTTCAGATGCGTTTTACGTTCTATCATCCAGAAAAATCCGGAAGCTTTGGGTGTATTCAGAACCGCTCATTTCGCGAACACAAAGTGAAGGCTCCAATGATAAAGAAATGCAGGAACGCCGCTCACTTCCACAAAGGATCGTACAAGTGATGGAAACAGAATACTTTTTCTAGACACGAAATGATTCTGCCATTCTGTTCAGCGTAGATTTCGAGTATAGCTGGCATTACTGGCTTAGTGTGAATAGGGCTAGACGGTCAAAATAACATTTCAAAAGTCGCGTCCGCAATCGCACACGCCGCGCCGCAAAGGTTTATAGCGCCATCAAAGCTCACCAGAGGTTGCCACGTCACCACCTCTCACTACAAAAACAGCACGGACAACGTACAAGAAGGCCACACCTTCCGAGTTGCAGATTCACAACCGCATTTCTCTTGAAAAAAATACCTTGTAAAATTTCTTTGTGCCGAGTACGCGCATTGTACATTAACAGAAAAACAATAGATTTGTTCCTGCTGAAAAAATGCCAATCACTGGACGGCTGTCTATTTCAACTAGGCTGTTGCTATATGTTTAACGTAGGTTGTGAATTCAGAAGATTAATGAGAAAGTATTAGACACATAAAAGCACGTACTTGGTCTTTTCTCTTCCGCTGCGCTACAGGGTTTTCGTCAAAAAGCCACGCTGCTTTTAACCGAGCTCCTGAGCTCCCCTGTGCTTTCAAGCAACATTTCATGCAATTCAAGATTCTCAGACAGTTGAAAGCTTTCGCATGTAATAGCACGGTTGCGAAATTTGTGCAAAGTAGTCAGAAAATTGTTTGATTTGTGGTGACTGGCGCCGGCAATGATTGCAGTAGTATTTAGACATCGCCTTAAATTGTGAGGCTTTCAGCACCCTCGCCCCTCTATTTTTATCTAGATCTCTAGATATGATGAGGGCAGGGGGAGGAACAATATGCCTTGTTATCACAATGAAAAAAAGGATTCGTTACGTAGCAAATGTCATGCGTGCAAGTGTTGCTTACACATTTGCTAAAGCTTTCATTACAGGTTCATGGCAGCAGTTACGCGACATTCGTTGCGTGTTCTTTCCCCTTCTCTATGTCGAAGTAAATGGCGACAGAAGTGCAGAAATAACATTTCGATTCGATTAAAACTAAATAATTTGGCCATCAATATCTGCTTAGAGAAACCAAGGGTATCAAGGTGGTGTTAATCTTAATTGTTTTAAGTGTGAGAGGTGCTTAATAAGTGTATGCTGGTAAAAGTTCAAAAATAAAATATTTGCCCCGAGATATAGTAATATCAATTTCAATGACCTGAAGTAAAAACGCACGGGCTTCAAGTATTCACTAAATAATGTCATTAAACTTGATACCTTATATCTCTGTGGTAGATCACATGAGTGCCATTTCACCAAAGCTAGCTGGCCGTACAGTTTCTGTGTCTCAAGTCACTAAGAATTTCTCCCAAAGAACTGAGCCTGACGCAAAAAAAATTGACCTAGGCCCAGTAATTTTACCTACCTTGAGGATTTGCATCAATAATACGTCATTGCTATGTGATAAGCAATCTAAAATAAGTATAGTCAGAGAAGCAATCTAAAATAAGTATACTCAAGTTATTTCACAAAATTCCAATTCGCGGGTAAAACAAACGACATCATATTCGAAGCTTAAGTGCCACTGCAAAACATCAATCCAAACATGATCTGTTGAAGGAGTTTCAAAAAACCATAAACAAACTAGATACCCCGTAGCACTCCTCGGAGAGCTCCTTTTGACTGCGACAGACTACGACAATCTGGGACTTTCGTAATGGGGTTGCTCATCCCGACTTAATAGTACTGCAGTGGAACTAAGCAGGTTTTTAATTCTTATCAAGGATTTTCTTCCAATAGTGGTGTAAGATGCTCTCCGCTTGTCCTCTAACCAAAGCGTTATTTCTTTTTATGTACATTGCTGTTCTCACTCTGGTTGTTCGTTTCTTTTATGTCAGGGTAATCTAGTTATGTTTACGTTTATCTTCCATATTGATTGACAGTGTGAAATATTTGCACTAATTTTTACTTGTCCTTCACGAAAATTTGTTGGTTCCGTTCTCTTTCTTGCATCTCTTTGATATGGGTAGTAAGTTTTATGCTCTGAATATTCTAATCCGTTTCGTTTTTCTGTCTATTGTTTTAATTTACAATACAGCGGTCTCGTTTGTTAGAGACGTGGAAGGAATATAGAGAGGGCATTTGAATGCAACAGCACTTATAAACGATATGGTAAGGCAGTTTTTTTGTGAAGTTTGTTCGTGCGATTTTTTCCACATTGTGCTTCCGCGGTTGCCAAGTGGTTATGGCGCTCGGCTGCTCACCCGAAAAACTCGACTTCGATGCCGGCCGCTCCGGTCGCATTTCAATGGAGGCGAAATGCCAGAGACCCGTGTGCTATGCGATGGCAGTGGACGTAACGAACCCTATGCAGTCGACATTGTCTGGAGCCCTACATTGCGGCAATCCTGATAGTCGGATTCGCGTTGTGACTTTAACCCTTTTGGCCCTGGTGGTGTCAATTGTCCTCATCACACAAACGTTTTCCTAGCCCCTCGGAAATGAAACCAAAACTGCTGCTTTTACGGAGAACAGTTTTTCAAGGATACCCACTGCAATCGACACCACACTCTGGCGTTTGTGCGGAGCTAGGAGCCACAAAGGGAAAGGAGCGAGACCGAAGTCATAGCTGATTTCGTGCCATTCAGCCTGAGGACATCATCATCATCATGGATGACGCTGAGGCGGGTAAGCACCTTTTTTTAGGAATCTTATATATGTTTCGATCTCGGTTTATGCACTGGGGTTTTCAAATGTCGGTGTGCAGACACAGATTTGGAATTGACAATATTGTATAAGCAGGACGTTCGCTAGGCCTCGTTTTTCGCATCTGCGATTTTGATACCATCGGGGCTTAGCGGTTCCGGCCGGCGGCCATTCAGTGATACCGGCGTCCTGCCCTGCCTGGATTTTTCTTATTTTTTGCAGATGCGCCTACACCGGCGAGGCTGTTTTACTCTTGCCATCAGCGTCAATCCTAGCGCCTCAAAGAGACTAGTGATGAGCTCTTTTTAGGGCTGCAAATTGGAAATCTGCCTGACGTTGCAGGTGAAGACGATGAGCCAGACGGCAACACGGTGGTGTTGAAGAACCAGGCAGTGAGAGCGAAAGCTCCGACAATGAATGCGGAGTAGCCTAGGCCAGTGGTTGGAAGAGAAATTCGTTCATCGCACCGAACACAACATGCAAAGGTGACGGCTACGACGGTTTATTACTCAGACGAAACATGCCATCTCCCTATTGTCACAAAATTCGGCGCATCTTCGAAAAAACTGCGCTGCGCGTAAGCAATCGCGCCCGCGCGCTGTAACATAAAAAAACAGCGGGAAAGGAACCCCGGAGAGCACGTAACATTGTGTTTGCTGCTGCCTTTTCCATTCAGGTCGGCGGCGCGGCGCCAAAGGAAACATGGCCACGCGCGGTGTTATTTCTCAGGAATGTCCGAGTAGTTTTTACTCATCGTCGACGGAGAGGGCGTAACCTTGACCGCGCTAAAGTCCTACCCTCTCCCCTTCGCTCTCAGTCCGGCGTCTTCGCACCGCAAGAAGGACGCAGAATCATCTCGAAGGCGGTTTTCGCGCTCGACCATCGGGGTCGCGCGCCCGGTGCGAGAAAGAGAAGGAAATTGTGCAGTCGATACTGCGTGTATGTGCACACCTGCCTTGGCGCGAAGAACGAACACACGAGGACCGCGTCTACAAATGATGGGCTGTAACCGCTCTCTGTCAGCCCAAGCCGCCGTTTAAGTTTCTGAGAAGCGCACCCGCTCGACTCCCGGGAGAACACTACTCGACCAGCCACGGACCAGCGAGGCAATGTGCGCGAGTCTGCGGGACGGCTCCGTCGTGCATCTCAGGTCGTTGGACTGTCGCAGTGCCCAGTGAACAAATCGTGTTTTGTTTGTCTCTCTCTGTGTTAGTGCAGTTTATGTGCAAAGATTTTGTTGAATTGTAACCTCTCTCGATTGTTAGTGTTTGAGTTGCATTGTATTTCTAAATCACTTCATATGTGCTTATAAGAGTGATTGTGAAATCCTCTGTATCGTCTCCTCGCTGTATAAACTTTGTTTTGTTTTGTGAGCCTTTGGCTCCGACCCATTCTCTGGCTTGCGACCGGCGAAAGCTGGGCACCAAACGACCAACCCCTTTTCACTTGGTAGCTGGTCTCCAGCTGAGCTTGCCAAGCTGAGCCGAGGGCATCTCCTTTGTGACCGAAACCGCTGCCCCCACAGGCTTTAAGAGTTTCTGGGAGCGCACGCAAAAGTGTGCGAATTGGTGGCACCTATGAGTATTTCAGTCGGTACATTCCAATTAGTATGTTCCTTGACCTCGCTCTCAGAACAAATCGATATTCAATTCTACAAGAGGACATGTAAGTGAAAACAGATGAGGGAGAGATCAGGCGCCTTGTTTCATCCCATTTGATAATGGGCGTTCTGCGGTACACAAGTGTACGGTTGCATTAGAAATCAAGATGAAGTCTGACCTCATAGAAGATTGTGCCGTTCAAGTGTCGTCGCGATATCGAACAGTATGTAAAAGGGAAGCCACATCCATGGGGCTGAAAAATATTTTTGCTTTGTGGGGAGTCTTGCTTTGTCTACAATTTTTTACCATACCAAAGATCAATGACTATTCTTGAAGACTGCTTGAAGCAACAGTATGGCATCACAGGAGCGATTGTTTCACTACTGTCTTCAAGCATCCCGTATAATTTGGGCTATAAATTATTTTTAGGCAAATATTTCACATCACTGCCTTTGCTACGTGCATTCATAGAAAGAAAATTATGTGCGGCAGAAATGCCCCCTCAAGACTGAAAAAGAATGAAAAAAAGGAGGCATGGGTTTTCTGAATGCATGGTAACAACAGATGGGACAAATGCACTAATAAGGTGGATGGGCAACAAGTCAGTAACAATGGCCTCCAATTTTGTTCTTGTCGAGGCTGAAGATACAGCTCGCCGCTGAAGCAAAGCAAAAAAAAATACTTGGATGTTTTACGCCCGGCTTTTTTCAGGGAAAATAATCGCATCATGGGAGGTGTCGACAAGATGGAGTTCCTTGTCGCACTGTACCGGACGACCATTCGCTCGAGAAAATGGACGCTACGCATGATATTTCTTTTCATTAACTTCTCTGTCGTCAATGCGTGGCTGTAATACAGGCGTGATGCTGATAAGCAACGCATTGCTTCCGCTCAACAACACGACCTTGGCTTTATGTTGTGCATAATTGAGGCACTTTGCAAAGAAGATTGGAAACTACCAGTACAGAAAAGGGGAAGGCCTTCATGCTGTCCTATGCAACCATCCATGAAAGTTGAACACGCAGAAAACAGACCGTTCATAACATGACATATGACCAGGTCGGCCACTGGCTTGTACATGAAGAAAAAAATTAAAAGCGGTGCCAAATGAAGGTCTGCACTGGAAAGATCCGCATATTTTGTGATAAGCGCCATATTCACTAGTGCCTCAAGAACTCCCGGAATTGTTTCAAGGACTTCCGCACTGCAAATAAGCCGTTGGTCTTGATTTTCCTAGACAGTTGTGAATAGCGGAATAAAGAAGCCGTTTTCTCATTTCTCAAGCACTTAGCCCTGTTGTCTTATTTTGACGCCATGTTTGTAAATCCATAAATCTTGCACTGCGGGGTCTATTTTTTGTTTGCGATCTTCTGAGGTCCTAGTGATTGGGAAAGCTGCGTCGCTCGGTCATGCCCCAGCCTTTCAGACCTGAACGACCTCGCCATTGTCCCCCCCCCCCCCCCCCCCCCAACCTGTCTCTCGCCCAGAGCACTCAACACGACGAACTGAACCCGACGAAAGCACCTGACCTATCGACCCCACCGACCCGAGACGCCGTTTACATCTGAAGACACCACTCCCCTGCCTAGGCCGTTCGGCGTGTCCTGGGCCTCGACTGTGGGCTCTTTGCGAGCTGCAGCCCGGAAGCTTCAACACCAGGAACCATTCAGCCATCTCATTCATCGTGGCGTCCAGCACTTCACCTCTTTCTCGTTCCAGGCCAACCATCCTCTTAAGCCCGTAACCACTTCGCGCGTCTGTCACCGATCGGGACGATCGCTCGGTGGCCCCGGGTAGTGTGACGAAGACGACGAGGAACAGTGCAGTGGCGCGGGCAGGAGCGCTCGCGCTAGGCCAGCAGCCATTAAGTCCTCACATTGCTATCGGTCATCGTGTGTTTTTCTTCGGCTGGCAGCCGCGTAACAATATCTGCTTGAAGAGAAGGTATGTCATTGTCACTTATTTCATTGAAGATCCCGCAATAATCTGCGAATAAGTGAATATTATAGAAAAAAGAAGGTACATCATTTATAAAATTTAAAAAAATAAGAGGACCAAGTACAGAACCTTGAGGTACACCAGACTGTACTCTACAAGGCTGCGAGGTTGAGTTAAACAAATTGTGAACAGTTAGAAAAAAGCACTTCAGCCAAGCAAGCAGTTTGGGATCGATGTTAAGTTGATTCAACTTAAATAATCGAAGATAAGGCACACTTTATGAAATGCTTTCGAAAAATCAAAAATATACAGTCGACAAGTTAAGAGCGGTTAAGGATGACGCCTAGCTTAGACAAGTTGTGTATGATACTAGGTGCACAGCTGGATGGAAGAAGGAGACGAAAGGACGGCGCGACAAGCAAAAAAGAGCGCAGCATCAAACACAAAACCCAGTTCGTTACGTGTGCTAAGGGTTGTTCTGTTCAGTTCGCAGTTACCTTGTGGCGCACTACACATCGGCCAAACCAGACGATGCAAGGCTGAATGGTGGGCCAGTTGGCATGACATGTCTAAGAATAATTTTTACCAGCCGAAAAAGACGAGGACCGAATAAAAATTGGTAGTGGGGAAGATGGCAATCTTGCCTTGCATTGTAGCAGATGCCCTGGGAAGTGTTCCCCTCGTTTTAACCAAGTAACCATTTCAGGCCACGGAAAAACAAGAAAGGCACGTGAAATTCTTGAGGCCTATCTGATTGGTAAACATGGTGATGCTTGCGTCAGTTCCCCGTTCTTTGTGCTGGCAACGAAAGAGATTGACTTCTTGAGCGATTAAACGTAGGTTGTCTGGGAGGAATGTGCACAAAAAAAGATTTCAGTTGTTAGTCCAACCTTATCCTGTGTAGGTTCACCCCTTTTCCATCGTCTTTTTGCGGCTGGTAAATATGATTCTTCGAGAAACCAGACGATGCGTCAGCGAAAGTGTGGAGAACACCTAACATTACTCGGGGAGAGATTCCCTTGATAATCTCCCTAAACATTGCCGTACGTCTAGCACAAACGACCAGAAAAAGATAATCCAGTGCAAACCGCTTTTCGACAAGACGACCTTCCTATTGAGACACAGAGAACAACTCACGCGTGAGCTCATGAAACCCTTCTATATGCGCAACAGTGGAGATAAGTGCATTAGTCAGACTTCTGTCCGCTTTTCTGACAGGCAGTATCTGTTCTCGACGAAATCATTGGGATTCACTGGGTAACAGGTGATGCTTATGACGGTATTGTTTTGTTCTTGTTGGTTTCCCTTTTATTCGAGCATCAGTCTTGAATAGACCTTTAGCTGTGAGTATCGCTCGGTCTTTGTCTGTTTACGGTTCTCCTCGTTTTTCCACGCCAACTTGTTCAGTATACATATCGACCAACTAGCCCTCCTTTCTGCTCTCCTAGCCTTTTTTATGACATCTGTGCCTGTTTAGCAAGCATGGCCAGAGTCAGATCGTTTTCTCTTCTTCAAAATCTGTAACACAGATTGAAGGTGGTGCGAAGACGTTTTCAGTGGCGTTCAAAAAAAGGTAACGCATACAGGTGCATTAAAACAGGCGTAATTATATTTACGAACTAATAGGACTGGTAGCAGTGTGACTAATTCCGCACAAGCACACTATGGAGCTAACAGGTGGCTCCCTACTCCCTCTGTGCTTAATATACAAGGCAGTATAGCTAACCCAGGTGATACAGCTATACTGGCGATAACAAAGGCGATACAGCGATACACAGCCGACACAGGCGATATACCTAACACAGGACTCACTATATTGCTAATGCGGATGAAGATAACGTTCATGTAGGCTATGTGATTGTGTTCCGCTCTAACGGAATTACCGGTACTTGTAAGTGTATGTGAGTCGCTCAAACGGAACTACCAGTACATGTGTTGGGCATCTCAGATGAAAATAGTGGCGTTGCTTGCGAAGATCTTGCGAGTATTTTTTAGAAGGCGCACAATCCTTCCTTCATTGCAAGTTTTGAGAGCTGCTATTTTGAGGGGCTGGAGAATATTTCTGGGTTGAAGTAAGCACGCATATATTTCGGTATGTCTACAGTTTCGAGCATAAAATAGTAATGATTCAAGCTTTCCAACACTGTGTAACTACAAACGCAGTTGTGCCATCAAGCGCTGTGACATTCACACAACCCCTGATATTTCGCCGCCTTATTTGATGCGAGCACTATGCGGAATAACACAGGAAACATTTTTCTATCCCAAATAAACAGAAATTTTCTTACATTAAACGTAATACTGACTGTTTTCTTCTAAATAATCTTCGTCTGACGCCGCTGTGGTGGCTGAGCGGTTATGGCGCTCGGCTGCTGGCCCAAAAGGCGCGGACTCGATCCCGGCTGTGGCGGTCGAATTTCGATGGAGGCGAAATTCTAAACTCTCGTGTGCTGTGCAGTGTCAGTGCACGTTAGAGAACCCCAGGTGGTCGAAATTTCCGGAGCCCTTCACTACGGCGTCTCTCATAGCCTGAGTCGCTTTGAGACGTTAAACCCCCATAAACCATCTTCGTCTGACGAACTCTGTTCCCGTCATGGTCAGGACGCAAGTATCAGTTTAGGCAGTGGTTATAAACGGCGCCGGACCTTTGCCACCGACGAGATTTGAGTGGTTTTTAACTCTTGCACTTGTTCTTTCTTTTCTGCGTTAATAACTGCCCAACTTTTTGAAGAGAGCGGAGGGTAGGTCCGCCGGGTTGATAAACCAGAAAGGCGCCCAGACGAGAATGAGGAAGAAAAGAAAAAGTTCTCTTTGTAAATGTGTTCCGACCTACTGCTGTTTGTTGTTTGAACGGTTTCTCACTTTAACCATCCCAAAGAGTCCATTATTGTTAAGTACAGCACGACAGGAATTTATTCGTAAATACCAGCACTCTGCGCACTCTTTCTCAATGTGATTTTGATAGCCGAAGTCGCATTTTTAAATTAGAAATAAAATGGCTGCACATGGCAACGCATATGAAAGGCGCTTGGCTGTAAATGTCTGACAAGCCAGCATGAATGCAGCCAATCTTGGCGCAATAAACAGTGACACGCGACTGTTTCGGCAGGTGTGCGAGCGGAGCTCAGCAAAAAGAGCGGGCTCAGCAAATTCAGAATTCCAATTTCAGCTTCCAGTCTATTACACACAGATAAAATAAAAGAAGGAAAATCCGCGGCTACAAGAGGTACAAGTGAGATCGGCAGTTTATGAATTGCTCGCCTAGAATAATGCTTGCATTCTTTACTATGCGGTCTATTGGGGAAAGGCTCTCTCGAAGTGCTAACTCCGACATGCACATAAAGATTGTCGTGCACTTAACGCTACCATCAAGCTGTATAATCTGTGAGCAGCATTGGAATTCATACCTGGAGAATGGCTTGCCCCTGTGCAGAAAAAGAAATGAAGCAGCCAGGCAAGCTACCCGTCAAAGAGCCAGGCAGTCAGGCAGCCAGGCAAAGAGGCAGGCAGCCAGGTAAACATCTAGGCAGACTTGCAGCCATAGAGACATCCAGGAAGCCAGGCCGGCAAGAAGGCAGGCAGGTAGAAAAACTTTATTTTAGCAAAGGAATTCCGAGTGTGCAGCCCCTGGAATTCCGCGCAACCCCACTGCCGTCAAATGATTGTTTCAAACGTCCACAACACTGGCGTTCCGGAGGGTGGCGATGGTCTGCCCGGCAAGGTCCTCTGAGCACATCAGGGTATGTCAGTCCTCCCAGGCCTTTATATGCTCAGGCCCCAAGGGGAAGGGTCCACCGGGCAAACCAGGAGGGACCTCTGCAATAACGCAAACATCGCGCGTCCAAATGATCTGCTTCAGATTACCTCGTACCTAGAATGTCTTACATAACGGAGTTCTGAAATAGCCAGCTTTATAGACAGTGATTATTGTAGGCTTCATTTAGTTTCGAAAAATGTTGACGCGGAAAAACGAGAACAAGCGTAGACAGAGAAAGACGAGCGTTCCTCTAGTAAAAACGCAGGCACAAGTCTCAACAGCCATCAGGCAGGTAAGCGTACCACCTTAGGCCCAAAAGCATTGCTTGATTTTTCATCAGGCAATTGCAAAGTCATAGAGAACGAGACGTCACTTCCTGTCTGAAGGCGGCCATCACCAAGTCCTTCCCAAATGCAGTCAATGAAAGCAGTACGTCCCCGTTGAAAAGGACAAAAAGGAGAGGGTACCCTCAGCATGTAATCGCGTAAGCTTGTGAAAGGTCGGTAAAGTGGATCAAGACTGTGTCGCGACCCAAACCCCGTTAAACAGAGCGTCTAAGTGCTGCCCTTATGCCATACGTGCACAGATTGGCACATGGACGTAAAATGTAGATAGACTAACGTTAAAACATTCGGATTGTTTTTTTTCGCCCCTATAAAGTTGTGATATAATATCTTCACAGGTGCACTGCAGGATGGAAGGAGAAGCTGAAAGGACCGGATGACAGAGAAAAATTGCTGCAGCATCAAACACAAAGCTCCGTTCGTTAAGCGTGTCAGGGGGAGAGGGTTATAATTGAAATTGCCTTTATCTTGCGGAAAGTATACATCAGCAAAACCGTATGATGCGTCAGAGAAAGATTAGGAGAACCGCGAAGATTACTATTGATAGATTCTTTGATAATTTTTCTAAACATTGCGGCACGTTTAGCACAAGCGACATGAAAAAGAAAATCCAGTGCGAACCGCTTTTCGACAAAGCGACCTTCCTATTCAGGCAAAGGGATCAACTCATGCGTGAGCTCATGGAAGCCTTCCGTATGACAAAAAGTGGAGATAAGTGCAGATTTTTCAGATTTAAGTCAACTTCTCTGATAGGGAGTATCTGTTCTTGAAATCATTGGGCTTCAAGGCGTAACAGGCAATGTTCATGGCATTATTGTTTTGTTCTTTTTGTTTTTCTATTTATTCAAGCATATGTCTAAAATAAACCTTCAGTGGTGAGTATCGCTCGTATTTGTCTGTTTACTCTTGTCATTGTTTTTCCAAGCCAACTTCTTCAGTATGCATATCAACCAACTAGCCCAACTTCCTTCTCTCCTGGCCTTTCTTTAAGACATCTGCGCCTGTGTATCAAGCATGGTCAGAGTCATATCGTTTTCTCTTCTTCAATACCTGTAAAACAGATTGAAGGTTTTGCGAGGACGTTTTACAGTGGCGTTAAAAAAAATCGAACGGATACTGGTGCATTAAAACAGGCGTCATCATTTTTATCACCAAATAGGACCGTAAACAGTGTTATTAATTCGCACAAGCACACTCTGTAGCTAACAGGTTTGCTTACCATGCAAGGAAGTATAGCAAACCCAGGCGATACAGCTATACTAGCGATAACAAAGGCGATACATAATCGAAAAAATCGATATAGCTAACACAGGACTCACTAAATTGCTAATGCGGATGGAAATAAGATTCAGGTAGGTTAAGTGATTGTGTGCCGCTCTAAGGGAACTATCAGCGTTGATGTTGATCACTAAAGCTGAATATAGTGATGTAGCCTGCGAAGATGCTGCGAGTCTTTTTTAGAAGGCGCATGATATCCTTCCTTCATAGCAAGTTCGGAGACCTGCTATTTTGAGGGGCAGGAGAATATTTCTTGCTCGGAGAAAGCACCAATATATTTCGATATGTCTACAGCTTCGAGCATAAAAAGTAATCATTCAACCTTTAAAAGGTTTTGTAACTACGAATGCAGCTTTGCCATCAAGTGCTGCGACATTTAGCATCAACTTTGATATTTCGCCGCTTCCTTCGATGCGGGCACTATGCGCAATAACACGAAGCCATTTTCTATCCTGAATAAACAGAAAATGCTTTAGCATAAACAGAATACAAACTGCCTTTCTTATAAGCTTCCGTCTGACTCTCTGTTCCCATCACGATCAAAACGCTAGTAGCAGTTTAGCCAGTGGCTGTAAACGGAGCCCAACCTTTTCCACCGACGAGATTTGAGCGCTTTTAAGTATTTTGTTTTCTAAACGTTTTCTCACTTCAACCATCCTGAAGTGTCCATTATTCTTTGCTACAGAACGACAGTAAATTATTCGTAACTAGCTGCAATCTGCACAGTTTTACTCAAAGTGATGTCGCTAGACGAAGTTGCAAGTTGAATTAGCAATAAATGGGTGCACATGGCAACGCACATCAAAGGCGCTTGGCCCTAAAAGCATGACAACCAACATCAATGCAGCAAATCTTGACGCAATAAACAGTGACACGCGGCGGTTTCACACGGGAGCGAGCGGAGTTCAGCGATTTCAGAATTTCAGTTTAAGCTTCCAAGATATTGCACACGGATAAAATCAATAAGGAAAATCGGCGGCGACAAGAGATACAAGTGAGAGCGGCAGTTTTTGATAGACTTGCACGCCTAAAATAAAGCCTGCATTATCTACCATGCGTTCTGTTGGGAAAAGAGTTTATCTCGAAGCGCTAGCACTGATATGCGCAGGAATATTTTCATGCACTTAACGCTACCATAGAGCGGTATATGCTGTGCATACTATTGGAGTTCGTACCTGGAGAATGTCTTGCCCCTGTGCAGAAAATGAATGTTGCAGCCAGGCTGCCAGGCAAAGAGCCAGGCGGCCAGACAGGCAGTTCAAAGAGCCAGGCAGCAACGCAGTCAGTCAGCAATCCAGGCAGGCAGGCAGAAATACCTTATTTGAACATAGGAATTCGGAGCATGCAGGCCTCCGGGTCCCCGCACAAACGCAATGCCCTGAAGTAATTCTTTCATACGTCCACGACACTCGCGGCCTGCTGGGTGGCGATGCTCTGCCTGGCCGGGACCTTCGAAAACAGCGGTTTGTGCCAGTCCTCCCATTTCTTAGATGCAAATGCCCCGCGAGGGAGTGTCCACCAAGCAAACCAGGATGGACTTCTGTAATAACGACGACATTGCGCGTGAAAGCGATCCGCTTCGGATCCTCTCGTAGCTAGAATGTCGGCCACAACGGAGTTCTCAAATGACCACCTTTTTAGACAGTGATCTCTGTAGGCCTTTTAAGCCAAATTTAATATTGACAAAAGATGGCGCGGAAAAACGAGAACAAGTGCAGACAGCAAAGACGAGTGTTTGTGCCGTAAAAACGAGGTGTTCTTCACGATCCATTAAATTTTCCACTTAAAAGCATAAGCCTCAACAGTCATCTCGCAGGCAAGCATACCTCCCTAGGACCAAAAAAGCATTGCTTGATTATTGATCCGGTCATTTCAAAGTCATTGAGCAAGGGACAGTCACTTCCTGTTGCCGTCATACCATAAGTGTAAAGTTTTGGCACATCGGCTTAAATATGTAGCAGGGCGTTACAGTATTCCGATTGTAACTTGCGCCTCTAGAAAGTGTACATAATTATTTGTTTCGTTTACCCTGATGGCCAGAGGCATTATGAAGGGGAGTGGTTACATAAATATAAAAGAAACAACATACAAAGCAACAAAGAAATTAGTAATACAGAAATGATGGCTGCTATTCATAAAATATTATCTATTTTGTTCTTGATGTGCTGAATAATCGAAAGTAAAACATTACATACAGTGCAGCAATACTGTGAAAAAATGCAAAAATGTTTGGTTGTACAACGAAGACAATCAGGTGGCCTACTTAAGCAATGTTCTGCAATGTAGTCTTGAAGTTTTGGTTGTCAGCAATGGTAGCGGTTGATGCGGGAAGATGATTCAACTCAGCAGCTGTATGCGGGATGAATGACTGAAACACGGCATTGGATTTGCATAGTGGAATTCAGACTGTTACACTTATCTAACATTGATGAAATGTACTGAGGAGTAGAGACTAGTTCGCCGCGAAAGGAAGAATGATGAAATATCCTGTGAAAAATGAAAGTCTAATGGCTTTACGGTGATATGTTAAAGATGGGAAGCTAATTTAATTTCATTGCAGAAATGTGGAAGTTCGAATATAACTGCTAAGAATAAAACCTGCGTGGTGCTTTTGTACCATTTCTAACGAGTGATTTAGGTTTTGCTGAAAAAGATCCCAAACTGCTGCAGCATACTCAAACTTTGAGTTGATCAGTGACATATATAACAATAGTTTTAAAGAACAAGGTTCCTTAGAGAATTTACGTTTTAGACATGCGAACATGTGATTGGCATTATTAATTAGGTAAGAAGTGTGGGTAGACCAAGTGAGGTTGCTAGTAATATGGACACCAAGATATTCGTAAGATGAAACATCATCTAGGGGGACACAATTAACGTGGAAGGACAGTAGCTGACTAGAATTTCTTCACTCACGCAGAAATTTTCACTTTTTAATGCCTAATTCTTGTGACCAGATTGGCACCAAATAGAGATAGCGCTAATGTTGTGACAAAGACGGCGACGAAGTGTGCAGTGGCGTGGGCAGGATCGCTCGCGTTAGGCCAGCAGCCATTAAATCATCCCGTTGCCATCGATCATCGTGTCTCTTTCTTCGGTTGGTCGCCACGTAACATTTGGTGGACCATGCGAGGTATCATTGACATCCTGGTCTCGGGAGCTTCGGCGTCCTGCGTCAGCCGTGGTCTTCAGCCGTGAATTCTTGGGCTGCGTCGCTCGGTCGTGCCCCAGCCTTTCAGACCCGAACCGACCGCGCCGTTTCCTCCCCCACGCCCTGTCTCCCGCCAGAGCACTCAACACGACGAACTGAACCCGACGAAAGGACCTGACCTATCGATCCCACCGACCCGAGACGCCGTTTACATCTGAAGACACCATTCTCCTGCCCAGGCCTTCGGCGTGTCCTGGGCCTCGACTGCGGGCTCTTTGCGAGCTGCAGCCCGGAAGCTTCAACACCAGGAACCATTCAGCCATCTGATTCATCGTTGCATCCAGCACCTCACCTCTTTTTCGTTAATGTCCAACCATTTTCTAAGCCCGTAACCACTTCGCGCGTCTTTTACACCGATCGGGACGATCGCTCGGTGGCCCCGGGTAGTGTGGCAAAGACAACGAGGAACTGTGCAGTGGCGCTGGCAGGAGCGCTCGCGCTTGGCCAGCAGCCATTAAGTCCTCTCATTGCCATCGGTCATCGAGTGTTTTTCTTCGGCTGGCAGCCGCGTAACAATATCTGCTTGAAGAGAAGGTATGTCATTGTCACTTATTTTATTGAAGATCACGCAATAATCTGCGAATAAGTGAACATTATAGAAAAAAGAAGGTAGATCATTAGTAAAATTTAAAAAAAAATAAGGACCAAGTACAGAACCTTGAGGTACACCAGACTGCACTCTACAAGGCTGCGAGGTTGAGTTAAACAAATTGTGAACAGTTAGAAAAAAGCACTTCATCCAAGCAAGCTGTTTGGGATCGATGTTAAGTCCATTTACCTTAAACAATAGAAGGATAAGGCACACTTTATGAAATGCTTTCGAAAAATCAAAAATATACAGTCGACAAGTGAACAGCGGTCAAGGATGACGTCTAGCTTATGACAAGTTGTGTAAGATACTAGGTGCACAGATGGATGGAAGAAGGAGGCGAAAGGACAGCACGAAGTGCAAAAAAAAGCGCAGCATCAAACACAAAGCCCCGCTCGTTACGTGTGCTAAGGGGTGTTCTGTTCAGTTAGCAGTTACCTTGTGGCGCACTACACATCGGCCAAACCAGATGATGCAAGGCTGAATGGTGGGCCAGTTGGCATGACATGTCGAAGAATAATTTTTACCAGCCGAAAAACACGAGGACCGAACAAAAATTGGTAGTGGGGAAGATGGCAATCTTGCCTTGCATTGTAGCAGATGCCCTGGGAAGTGTTCCCCTCGTTTTAACCAAGTAACCATTTCAGGCCACGAAAAAAACAAGAAAGGCACGTGAAATTCTTGAGGCCTATCTGATAGGTAAACATGGTGATGCTTGCGTCAGTTTCGCGTTTATTGTGCTGGCAACGAAAGAGATTGACTTCTTGAGCGATTAAACGTAGGTTGTCTGTTTGACTTAACGCATGCGTGACGGTTATTCGAAGGAATGACCACATAAAAGATTTCAGTTGTTAGTCCAGCCTTATCCTGTGTAGGTTCGCCACTTTTCCATCGTCTTTTTGCGGCTGGTAAAAATGATTCTTCGAGAAACCAGACGATGCGTCAGCGAATGTGTGGAGAAAACCTAACATTACTCGGGGAGAGATTCCCTTGATAATCTCCCTAAACATTGCCGTACGTCTAGCACAAACGACAAGAAAAAGATAATCCAGCTCAAACCGCTTTTCGACAAGACGACCTTCCTATTGAGACACAGAGAACAACTCACGCGTGAGCTCATAGAAGCCTTCCATATGCGCAACAGGGGAGATAAGTGCACTAGTCAGATTTCCGCCCGCTCCTTTGACAGGGAGTATCTGTTCTCGGCAAAATATTGGGATTCACGGGGAAACAGATGGTGCTTATGACGGTATTGTTTTGTTCTTGTTGGTTTTCCTCTTATTCGAGCATCAGTCTTGAATAGACCTTTAGCTGTGAGTATCGCTCGGTCTTTGTCTGTTTACGGTTCTCCTCGTTTTTCCACGCCAACTTGTTCAGTATACATATCGACCAACTAGCCCTCCTTTCTGCTCTCCTAGCCTTTGTTTATGACATCTGTGCCTGTTTAGCAAGCATGGCCAGAGTCAGATCGTTTTCTCTTCTTCAAAATCTGTAACACAGATTGAAGGTGGTGCGAAGACGTTTTCAGTGGCGTTCAAAAAAAGGTAACGCATACAGGTGCATTAAAAGAGGCGTAATTATATTTACGAACTAATAGGACTGGTAGCAGTGTGACTAATTCCGCACAAGCACACTATGGAGCTAACAGGTGGCTCCCTACTCCCTCTGTGCTTAATATACAAGGCAGTATAGCTAACCCAGGTGATACAGCTATACTGGCGATAACAAAGGCGATACAGCGATACACAGGCGACACAGGCGATATAGCTAACACAGGACTCACTATATTGCTAATGCGGATGAAGATAACGTTCATGTAGGCTATGTGATTGTGTTCCGCTCTA